>MU182768.1:454673-477030 GCA_016904865.1 Pissodes strobi
TTGTTCATTTGGATCTATCTGTATAAATATGTCTCCCCAATTTTCATGTGATAGGCCATTAGAATCTTTTTTTTTTGTAAAAATCTGTTGTGATTTTTCCCTTGTGTATTCAAAATCCACCCTTTGACCGAAATGATCAGAGATATTCGATAATATAGTATGAAAAACTACTTTATTAATGGGAATATTACTTGTTATATTATCAGTTTGAGAATGAGAATTGTTTCCTACTCGAGTAGCTTCAGTAGCATGTGGAACTAAGCTGTAGCTGGAGAGGAGATTCATTAATGTTCTTAAAGTATGACTTTCCCTGGAAAAGTCAATGTTAAAATCCCCACATATGATAAGGAATTTACCTGGATCATAAATTTCATCCATGAGAATATTGAGTAGGCTGATAAATTCATCAAGGTTAGTCTGTGGAGATCAGTATAGAGATAAAATAATAAAATTATTACATTTAGAACATAGAAATTCTGACAAGGAGAATTCAAAAATTTTATTCATAGGAAGAAGACTTGTGTTGATATTCCTGCTTCTAAATTCTTCTTTTGCATAGATGGCTGTTGTACCTCCTCTAAAGTCCACTCTTGACGAGTAACTAATTAGTCTGTAGGGATCCAGGTTAATGCTTTCAATGTCAGAACCTCTCATCCAGTGTTCGGGTAAACAGGAAATGTCTGGCTTTTCTTGAGCTAAAAGAAAACCAAGCTCAAGAATTTTTTTGTTTACACTTCTGACATTTAGATGGGCAACACTACAAGCTGCGTTTTGTTCTCTATTTCGACGTATTGTTACGTTTTCATTGTTTACCCTAAAAAATTTCTTCCAAGAGCAAAATTGAATCTCTGAAAAGCAACACCACTGGGCCAAAAATATTCTTGGTAGATCGCTTCCTTTAAATCTGGATCAACTCCAACCATGCAGCATTTTCCTCTGGGAGTAAGGATTTTAACTAGACAATGCTTAACATCAATTTCTTCGACTTGTGTGGTTGTGTTTTTAGCAATATAAGCCTCTACGAATTCTTCTGTAATGCTCTCCTTCAAATAATAAAATATCGTCCAGAATCGTCTTTTACCACATACTGTGCGGCAAAGTAACTTTTCCGCATAGTATGTTGACAACTACCACCTTCAAAACGTACCTGTGCATAAATATGTCAATAATCCTTGTTTAAGCGTATAGTTACTCCACTCGTTAGACGGTACTTAAGGGGGAGGCGCAAATATGGCGAATGCTGATTTTCATATCTACATTGGCACAGCAGTCCATCGAGCATCGTTCCTTCTTATTTAGTACAGTACATATTTCAATAAATCTGTAGAGTTGAAAACGTTTTATTACGATTTTAATTATGTTTTGTTACATCATTTTATTATGCAGAGCAATAAAGCACTGGTGCGAGTGAGCATAGCCATTGTGAGCGAACTGTTGCGTCAAAATATCGGGCAATACGAATGAAGAACATGTAGTCTATCCTAGTCTTGTTACATTATGAGTGCTTCGTTATGAGGAGCATTAAATTAATTAAATAAGAAAATGTAAATTGTGGATGCCTCAAGCTCTTAAATATCTTCATCACACAGGTATTTGTTAAAAATAACAGTAACTTAATTGCAATTTTGGTACCGAAATATGCCATACTAAATATATCTACATTGTCACTATAATTCTAAGAATAGTAAGATTTTCTCCAAGTTTTCGAATGACTTGCTGAATTTCATCTAAAATCTTATGCGACATCTGCGATTTAAGCAACTACGTCAACAAAATAAGCAATTAATTAATTAAGAAGGATATAGTGAACGGTTATGACCTATTATTAACGCTTCTCGCAATGAAAATTTTATTTATTTTCAGAAGTTCGATGAAACTCGAAATATCTGGATTACTCTGGTGTTATCCGTGACTCAACCCATTACTGGATTTTTATTCCGAGTAAGATATGATCTCTTAATGGTAGACTTATTTGCGTGAGATTTTAGAGTACTGAGAATAATTGCATCGCCCTTATAATGCAAATAATAATAAAAGGAAAGCAGGGTGAAGTAATAATGGAACCCAAAATAATTGGATTTATTTCTAGGTTTTAATTGTTTGTACAAGCTCTTATATAGATTACAAAATTAAGGTAAGGTGTGGTAACCGGATCCAGGAGGTAACTGGGCCATGTTTTTTTTACTTTTGAAAATGGCTTTGGTTTAGTTTTTAGTGCATTTGGCAACAATGTATCAACCTGTCTTGTTCCCGCAACCACGTTTCTGTCATGGCGTACTAACGAGAGCGTCTTGAAATTTATGCTGTTTTAAAACTTAAACAACATGTAAGTTAGGTGCAAGTTTGTGTAGTTAATTCGGTCACGGTAAGTATTAATGTAATTATGATGATTTGTACTTAAAAACTAAAGTTAGGAATCCCGATTTTATGCTGTTGCGAGCCCCGTGGTTTTTGTGTTTTGATTTAATCCGGGTGGTCCCTCAATATTTTCGGGAATTGGGGTAATTGGGTCATGTGTCGGGAGCAACTGGACCTTTACGGATCCAGTTACTCCTGCAACACGTTTTTCTGATTGAAATTAAAATGAAAGTAAAGATTTTTTTCAATTAATTAAAAAGGAACCTAGCCCCGGAGAGTTGTGTTACAATTGACCGGCCCCTGTAGTGGGGTCGTTTGAGCGCCACCCGTTCTAGCCAACTAAATGGAAAAAGCTCTGCTGGTGTGCTCCAGGGTGGCTAGGTCAGTTAATTAAATCAACCGGTACTTAGTACTTAATTTCAAACCAACAAGAAAACGAGAATGTAGGCGGGTTTATTAAATCAATAATTTATCAAGTAACTTGACTTATCAAAAAAAACACAATCTAAAAATTTAATGAACAATATATTTGCTACTAAGTTCTTTCTTTTTTTTGAAAACACAGCAACAATCTATCTGGAGTAAAATGTTAAATGGCTATTAAAGTAATTGATGAAATAAACAGAGCACAATATGGAGATTGTGCGGGGACCAATTCAGTTGTTGATACTCGGTTCTGTATGCCTTACAACTAAATGCCTTAAATACTACTAACCGAAGTGATCACTTTGACGTTAACTAAGCTAATTACCACTACGTATGCGTGCGCTAATAGCTGCACCGATTTTAAATGTAGCGATAATAATATGTAGCAATGAACTGCCACAATAATTAAATCAAATGACTCGATAGGTTAATAAAGGAACAAACCTGGAATAAAACTATTGAAAGCGTGGCTGTCGATGCTTGATTCGTATTATAAAGAAAGAAACTTCAGAGCGGTTATATTACTTGATAAATGAATGAAAAGAATAAAATTATTGAGCCAACGCTTGACGTACATATATTAAAAAGAGATAAAATTCAGAGCAAACAGATTAACTGATCCGATAAACCAGTGAATAAATGAAAATAAAATTAATGAACTATCTCGAAGCTTGGCGGTAAAAGTTTGATTTATATTAACAGAAGAAAAACTAAGAGCGATTATATTAAACAGATAAACAAACGATTCGAAGAAAGATAAAGCTTCTGTACTCTGGTGGAGGCGCCGCACAGTGCTTCGAGCAGATGGGCGCTGAGGACAAAAATCATAACTCGTGTAGAAATGTTTTAATTGATGTAATTTGGTTTATATTAGCAAGATTAGCAGTTTTGCTAAAGGCATGATCATACATAGTTACATAGTGTAAGGTATATACAGGTACCGAAGAACTGGTTACAGAACTAGCAAACTTAAGCTCTTCCGAGGTATAATTTTTGACAATATCGCCAACACGCCTCTTCTTCGTTTTTATGGAGCAGTTGTTGAAGTCTTTTAAAGGCCGTCCACGGATTCCAGATTGATGGGCACTGCTACTTTCTTGTGAAGATAAATGTTCACTTACGTATTTCCGCAACCCGACAGAGCAATCAAGCCAATTTTTATTAAGTTCTTCAAAGCGAGAAAAATACCGCCTTGCCTTCACCCATTTTTTTTCTATGTCCAGGCACAATAGGTTACAAAATTTTTTCAGAGAAATATCTAGAGCAGTTTCGGTGCAATCAAAACCCAATACTGCTTAATAAAACTAAAAACATTTTGGAGTCTTTCGTCCTTTGAGTGACCAGAATGCCATTTCTTAAAAATATCTCTATGTTTCAATCCTGGGAATGGTTCTAAAAAAAATAAGTTTTTGACTAAAAGGGCAACTTTGGGCAATTTTATTTTTTTGATTTTGTAGAGAATTAACCAAAAAATAATAAAATGCACAAATCCCGAAGCTGTTTTTACCTTTTTTGAGAAAATCGCTTCTGAAGTTGGATGAATGAGAAAAATACCAAATAATTTTGAACTACCGTCAGTTATTTGTAAGTAGTAATTTTTCGTATTGCAAACAAAATTTCCTTACCATTGTTAAGTGTAGTCATTGTTAATATAAAAATATTGCACCTAAATCAATTATTTGGGTGTTTAAAGCGAGAATGAATACCATTTACTTCTAATCGTCAAATTTGATCACCACTGACAGCTCGTGTTTTGACCGGCTTTGTTTCTGTAGATTTTGATACCGGCCTAATTCATTACTTAGCAACCCTTATTAATCATATTGGACAAGGCTACATGATCTAAATACCTCAAATCGAATATTGATATTTTGATTTTTGCTCGAAGCACTGTGCGCCGGGCACCTATAGACACCTTAGGTACGGCCTTTCGATGGGCCCGAGGGGGAGATCTAGCCGAGGTCTCGATAGCTCGATGTCGAGATTGGCTGATAAGTGCTGCTGGTAAAGCCTGCTTCCAACCCACTAGGAAAGGGTGGTTCTAGCCGGCAGGAAAAGGCAGTGGCCTGCTGGTGAACGTGGTGGCCCTCCGGGAAAAACCCTGAAATAACCCAGTGCGCATTAGACGAAGCCCCCTTACTTTAATAAAAACCATAGCCGCCCTCGCCAGAATATATTTTCATTATAAAACAAATTCCCCCAAAAAAATTATCCATGAATTTTCAATGATCATCGGCAAATAAAATATACTAAAGTTCAGACAACTTGAATATAAAAAAAAGATAGGTATGAACGATCGAAACTAAAGTTACATTGAAGTAAAAATTCGGATTAGATAAAATGGAGTAGATAAGACAACATGTGGGAAGCAAAAGCAAATGGCGGTATATGCACAAATAAGCAATTAAATCATTAATTTAGGCAAAAACGGTAGCAATAATTACCTTGATCGTGTGTGTGAGGGCTAACTATGAGAGATTCGACGGTCTCGGTCATATATGACGAACGTGGAAAGCCTCTAGAAATAATGGGAAGAAAAAAACGTTAGCATCATGGCATCCACGCGCTTCACATGCAATAGAAAAAGATTAATTCCAGAGAAAATGCTTACCCAGTACAGTATGTAGATCCCGAAAAATCGGTCGTGTCAAAACACCAAGAGATTTCACAATATTGTAAACGCTTAATTTTTAGTAACACGTTTTATTTCGCGAATATTATTACAGCCACTCTTACTTCCGCCTTACACCTTCGCCAGTACAGTTATCATAATTACATAAAGCCATGAGTCGACTCTGCTATCGTACAATAACTATATCTACGCCTTATTTCTAATCTATCTATATACTCCGTATTATATAACACCGATTCGATTCTACTGCTGCGCCATTCGTTTTCCAGGGTTGTCACGTCCTCGCCTATTTGAACGTCGCACGTCGCCTCTCCAAAATTTGCTTGTTACATTCGGCCATCCTGCAACAATTAATGCCCTCATTAATTTAACTTGCCAGTAAATCAACGAGATCTTATCGATCTGTGCATTCGCCATCACACCAAATCGCCTACACTAAGGGTTTCGCCTGCGGTTGCAACCTTACGCCTTTTATCATTCACCATTTATCAGTCACCTTTATATTACGCCTTTGTCAGATTTTCACTCGCCTTTTGCTATCTCAATAAGAAGTTTGGACCTTAAATCGCCATAGCTCTCGCCTTTCGCCAACAGCATTCGCTATTTGCACCTCGCCAGTTAAACTCACTTGCATGCACCTTTCAACCTGACCATTCGCCCTTTGCACCTCGCCAGTCAGACTCACTTGCATGCACCTTTCAACTTAACCTTTCGCCCTCGGTGTTTTACACCTCGCCTCGCCAAAAAGTCAGCAAACGCCTTGCTCGTAAACGCCAGCCCGCGCCAGCAGTTGGAAATAGTACGCCTTGGGTACCCAAAATTCGCCAAACGCCTCTCTCAATTTGAGAATCGCCTCAGAAGACCGCGAAGTCTTCGTCGCCTTCGCATGACCCTGGACTTCCTTGCCCCTCCAATTCCACAATATCGGTTGATGGACGCCGATATCTGTCAAAAGAGGAAAGAAAGCCAGTATACAAGTCGCCAGGGGAAGAGCAACCAAATGCCCTCGCATTCGCCTGTAGATCGAGAGGTAGACCGTCAATGAGACACGAAAGCTCCTTTGTGCCTGAAAGCCCACACCTTTCGATCAACGCCATTTTATCATGATAATAATGGGTGATGGTTTCGCCGTCCAATTTAACCCTCGCTATCATCTCCTTGACCAGCTGAGCAAAGTCATGCACTCTAGGAAACGCCTTCCTAAGAGCCGCCTTCCAGTCTTCCCATGAGAGGTCATATTCATCGAGCCGATTAAACCAGCCCCTTGCTGCGCCTTGCAATTTCGCCTGCATAAAATACGCTCTCTCATAGTTCGACCATTCATGAATATCGCCCAACTGATCAATTTTGCTCAACCACCTGACTACGTTACAGTCCCGGCTATCAGGATCGAAAGGGTCAATAATGTCGCCGCCTGCCCTTGCCTTTGACCCTATACAGCCCGAACTGCAAGCGGAGTCCGCCCTATCGCTACAAGCATGCTCTACTACCGCCTGAGGAACGCTCTCACCTGATTTTTCGCCCTTCTTGTTGCCCTTGGTACCGCCAGTACCAACGACCGCCCTTTGTTTCGTCGCCTTTTGCTTCGCCGCCCTTGCCATTTCGGTCGCCACAATCTGCTGGATACTAGTTGCCAAACCGCCTTTCAACAGCTTATGTACCATGGAGACTGTTTCGTCTTCCATCGCCGAATCGCCTTCGCCATGGTCACCGTCGCTTAATTCCAACTCGTAATCGAGCTCGCACTTCTGCCTTCCTCCATAGGAAATCACTTGAAAAACGCCTTTTAAACACCAATGCCAATAAACACAGTTGAAATACGCCACAATTTTTACAATAATAACTAATTAATTAGCACACACTTCTTTATTATTATCGTGAATATCTGAAAAATCGCCAAATGTCAATCCACTGTCAAGGATAGCAACAAATGCCCGCCTTTTGTTATGAGTTTTTGTGATATCGCCACTCACACAAAAAAAGAAGAAGATGCCACTGCGATTTAACTCGCCGAAATCGCGTATTTGACCGTTCTCCACAACAAATAACACAATACGTAGGTTATCCCGACTTCTGATCTGTAAACGCTTAATTTTTAGTAACACGTTTTATTTCGCCAATATTATTACAGCCACTCTTACTTCCGCCTTACACCTTCGCCAGTACAGTTATCATAATTACATAAAGCCATGAGTCGACTCTGCTATCGTACAATAACTATATCTACGCCTTATTTCTAATCTATCTATATACTCCGTATTATATAACACCGATTTGATTCTACTGCTGCGCCATTCGTTTTCCAGGGTTGTCACGTCCTCGCCTATTTGAACGTCGCACGTCGCCTCTCCAAAATTTGGTTGTTACAATATATCCCCAATAAATGGGATGAATTAAATCACAAACTAAATGTGGAGTCGCTATACGACTGCACTAGCAAACGTTCTTCTCGCCTTGAAAGGGAATCTCAGAAGAACTCTCGATTGTCAATTTGCCTTTCTCGTTCTACGAGATCCAACGCTACATCAAATCAGCTAGTAGTGATGGGCGGAAACATGCCGAGTGGTTCGATACAAGGAATAATTTTAAGATAATGAACGACCGAATTTTTGTTTATTACGAGGGTAACATGACGGCGGAGGCCACAATTAATTCATTGAAATCAAGTGATTCAAGAAATACCAGAGAATATTGCCTAACAAAACGATAAACTTTTAAGAATTTAAAACGACAGCTGCAAATATAATAAGTGGTACATTCCTACTACTCCGAACGAACAATCGAAGGTCACAAAAAGTGCACCTACACTAAAATATGAATCGACAAGTTTCATGCAGCTTATTTGCAGGTTTTATTAACAGAATTCCTTAAAAATATAAAACGGGTGGCTGGCTGTTCCACGATAAAGTAATATAAATCAAGCCAAGCTATTCTAATAATATTGTGCATCGCTTATCAACAAAAATAAATAGAGTCACAACGTGTTATAAAAGCTAATACAAATATATTGTTAACCTATACTTAAAATATAGTTAAATTATATTAAGAAAAGCGGCAATTTCAAGCGAATTGTTAGCAAATTAAATCAATAAATTTAGAATTAGTAAACAGATGAGTACAAAATACAGCATCTTTTTTCCCTAAATGCGGCATATAAATGAAATTTTAAAAATATTTGACATTGGCAAAATCGAACTGTTACGTCCCAAAGGGGGTCCAGTTACACAAAGTTTACGAAAAAATGCTATTATAATTAAAACTCAAAATATAATTATTATACTTGCTTACCTAATATACTTTACCTAAAAATATTTTTTATTTTGCAGGCTGTTTGTAACGGAACGAACCTATGTTCGTACAACCCAAAACGGTGCGGGTTCTAAATACACCTACGAAGACCTTCAGCGTGCGATTGAAGATGTTAAATATGGTAATAGGGCTATCAGAAAGGTGGCGCTATTTTTATCGTATACCCAGAAGTACGTTAAAACACTACGTGTGGGTCAACGTCAAAAGATGGTGAGGTGGAGGGGGTGTAATAGAATATGTATCGTCTACTAAAGGTAAATAAATTGTAAATTGTTTAAGAGTAATGGTAAGGAATGGATTTGGGTTATCACAAGAAGATTTAATGGATTTAGTACAATTTTATATTAGACAAAATAACCTACAAACTAGCGACCTGGCAAAGACTGGTTTATTTCTTCAAAAAAGGCACCATCGCTTTTTCATAAAAAAAAACAAAGAATAGAATATGTTAGAGATTAAGTAAAACCTTGGGTAATATCTGATTTTTTTTAACAGAGCTTATTACTGAGTTAAAGCTAGAAGATAAACCAGGGCCAATATACAATTATTGTGATGAGACCTCCTTCTGTGATAACGCACCATAAACAAGAATTGTGGGGGCGATTGGAGCATCAAGTCAACGACATTCTTGTTTTACATTTGTATTACTCTGTTGTTCAGCTAATGGAAAACCTTACCACTGATTTGCGTGTTTAAGGATAAATAATACGTCATGGACAATTGGATTAATGGGGAAAAATTCACACGAACTGCTGTTGCAATAACTGAGCGCGGTTGGATTGAAACCATGATATCCTACAACTAGTTTCGGCATGTTTTCCTGAAAATTATTGAAGAAGAAAGACCTGTATTGTTTATTATATGATGACCACGTGACACATATTTCAACAAAGTTAATTCAACTAACACTGGAAAATAATGTCCCTAGATGTTGCTGTTTTGGTAAAACCACTTAGCGCTTCCCAGTTCTGGTGGGGTGGTCCTTCACCGGACGATGCGAGTAGGCTTATGCATCTACCACTTAGCGCCGCTTCCACTGGAAGCACCGGCCTCAGACTTATTACTTTGGTAGTCCCCAGTCTGAAAGGGATAAGAATGGGGTACTTTGTACTTTGGTGTTCTCCAGCTTGGAGGAGGACGATGGAATTTGATGGGCCACATCCCGGGGCAACTCGAAACGGCGGGGGTGTCACTGCCCGTAATCAAACTACTTTCACCAGTTTGACGTTTCTGCCTGCTAATACAGTGCAGCACCGCTTGTCACATACTGTCATTGATCAGCTCCAGACTTTGCACTTTGGTGCTCTCCAGCCTGGTGGAGAATGATGGGATTTGATTGGCCACATACCTAATTTCCCTTAAATTTTCAATAATGGTTTTAATAAAATTATAGAGTATTTCGGAAGTAAGTTTTGAGACAAGAGCTATATGAACTACCTCTTTAGAGCTGGAACACACACTTGTAATCATGAAGGTGAATGCCGAGGAAGCTAAAGAGTTATTATTATTGACTGCCGTACCAGCTATATTGTCTCCCATATACTCCATAAAAGGGTCAATGTGAATTTCATCGAAAAGCAGTGTCACAAATCTCTCATGATCCTTTAGCAAACCAAACATATTTCAAGCATAGCTAAAAAGATAATTTTTCATTTATAGGGGGATCAGTCATACGTTTATTACAAACACCCATTATAGTTTGAGGATGTGGCAAAATACGGGACCCATAACTTCTAAGTATTTGTATGCATGTGGACTAAGAGCGCTTTCACACGAGGATACTGTATGCGAGATTCGCGTAACCGAGATACAGGTTAAACATACATTTATATGGACCTATTCATATGGCATGACCGACGCATTCAGTATCGCGATTCCGAATTTCTGCATCCCGGCAACTCAGCCGCCGGACGCTAAATGCGTATGACGCATACAAAATTACCATTACGATATATGGACCTGTTCAGACATGGATACTTTTGCAACCGAGAAGATATCATAGACGCAGGATATTTTTCAGTATAAATTGAATCGTCATAGGTATTATTTACTACGCGCTACAGTGATGAACCAATGCACGGCACTGCGACTATTTTAGTACTCATTGAAGAAAAACGTGAATTCGATGCAGCAGTCCAAGTTTTCGACCGCGATTCTGTATCTCGGATACGCGTATTTCGCATACGGAATCCTCGTGTGAAAGAGCTCTAATAGTATAGAGTATTGAACATAAAATTATTGTACTACTTGTATGTAAGCAATAATACACATAAAATCAAAAGCATGATTTTGCTTCCATCAAGATTTCGAAAACTTTTTAGTATATTTGACAAATAATCGAACACAAGTTTAATTTTATTTATGTCATGGTTTGACAGAACCAGGCATGGTATGTATTGTTATTCAAGTCGCAGTCGGAAATGTCATTATCGGTAATATTTTCTTATATAGGTCTCAAGTCTCATCTATGGCTTCAAATATTGACTGTATATCGCCTAAACCAGAGATAAATAAATATCTAAAGAGAGATTGCCGAATGATACGGAAGTTTTTAAGACCGCTTGTTCATTGCGCATTCCCGAGGAGTGTTGCGTTTGGTGGCAATCGTTGAAACTAAAATTTTGAACAGCTTACCCACCTGTGAGTCAGCGTGTCAGCGTGACATTTGATTTGAATTTGAATCTCGATCAAAAGTGATAAAATATTAAATTATTTAATTTGTTAACAACGGGTAATACTTTTGTGCCTGTTAATATTTGCTTAAATAGTGTGGTTTATTTTTAAGGAAAGTTGAAACAATTAAAGCGTAAGTATAATGTCTCTGAAATTCTATAGTTCGCAGTTAATATAGGATAGGCTTACAGAAAATTCGTTGATTTTTTCCGCGGGAAACTTTTTGCTTTTTATTGTTCAGAGAGAATGTAGACCAAAATATCTATTGTAACTGGAATATGGCCTTAGAAATAATCGAATACGATATATTTCCGCTACCGCGGTACATTTCTTATGTCTTTGTATTAACCAAGTATTTTGAAGACCAAGCAAATAATATTGCATTTCTATACCATACTTAGCTGATAGTTGCCGCTAGAGGATGTTTGTTCCAAATTATACAGTGAGTAGCAAATTTTTTGTAAAATTGGCGTTGTCCAGAATTTATTTTTACTCTCTCGCGCATATAGGGCTATAGAGAAAATATTGTAATTTATTTTTTTTGCAAAATATCGATTTTTTTTTTGCAAATCTCGACGAATCATGACCCCTAGAGTCCTAAAAACACAAAATTTTGAAAAAAAAAACAGTTTTGTATATCCCCAACACCTAACTTAGAATTACTTTTGCACAATATGATTAGATTAGTGTCTAAATAGATAAATTCCATTAAAATTATTTGGCGCAAATGGTTTATAAATTTAAAAAACAATAAATTTATATAAAATATGTTGGAGATTTATTAAATAATTACCTCTAGGTATCTCTAAAATATTTAGTATATCCCAACACCTAACATTGACATAATTTTGTACAAAATTATTAATGTAGGGTCTAAATAAACAGTTTCAACTGAAATTACTTGGCGCAAAAACCAAACTTACCAAAAGTTACTAATGCATAGTAATACCTATTATGAAAAATGATCGGTAAATTTTTACTTTGCGCACTTTTCGAATTTTGCAATTTTCTTTGTGTGACCTGTATTAGATAGTATTAGAAGTATTTTGTGACACTTTACATATTGCGCAAAGCTCTTTTGACGCCAAATATTGAAAAAAAATCACTGGCTGTTTAGTATCCCAATATATTTTAACGCGAAACACTCCTAATTTTACTTTAATTATGAAAATTTACTTGCAATGTTGTCACACTTGTCTAACATTCTTGATTTTCAAGTAGCTAAATGTCTCAGGTCAGGTGCATATTTCAAAAAGTGGAACTAAAAAAGTACCAAAGTAAAGAGACAAGCGCGTTACGCGCGCTTGTATAGCTTAAGGGATGATATGGCCACAGACTAAAGAAAATCGGAAAACTCATTCCTCAGATACTTAATAGACCATCTTCGTGAATCACCCTGTATATATCTTTTTAATTATAAATCATTTACGCAAAATAATTTTAATCAAAAATATCTATTTAGATAAGTACTAACTTATTCATACTTTACAAAAATTTAGTCAAAATTGGGTGTTGGGGGGGATATAGTAGTAAACAAGTACCAAGAAAATGTGTGTCTATGCGGGTGTCTGTGTGTACGTCTGTCTGTCACACAACTTATCTCCAAAACCGTTAAGTCGATTTCGACCAAAATCGGTATTTGGAAGTTTCTGGTAAATATATCCAGAACTTTTTTCAGTTTTTTTTTCTCCTCAAAATTAAGGGTAAGTAGTTTATATGAAGAAAAAAAAAATTAAAAATTTTATTTAAATTTTTTACATGTTTACCATTTAGTAAGACCAATCACGTAGATACTGCACCATTTTTTCCTGGAAAAATCGGTAAAGGCCACTATACCCTTGGAACAAAAATGGAAAAAAATCGATTTTATCGATAACGGCTTTAACGATTTTATTCACTCTGTACTTATTTACCAATTAGTAAGGGAAATAATTTTGCATTTGTTTAGTTTTCCTAGGAAAAATAAGATAAAGCCACTTTACTAGTGGAAACATTCACCTTCCAATTTTTCCTAGTTTTGTGGCGGAACTACCTATGTCCCATTTTTTTTAGTTCTGTGGCAGAATCATATGAGCGAGAGAGAAAGTATGTGCGGCCTTGCCGTACCGTCTGTTTAATGTTGTTTTCTTTTTAGTTAAGTGTTAAACAAAGTCTGACCCTGGCCAATTCGTATTCTTACTGATGTTGAAGTCCAAACCCTACTGCCATAAGTTGGATCCACACTGATTGATGCAAAACTCTTAGTCCTTATTTCCTGTTTGGCTTCCAGTAGAAATAATGTAGGCGCATACTTTCTGACTAAAGTTGAAGAGATCGATATTCAATGGGAAAATGAACAAAAGTCCGAAATATTCGTATTATAAGGAATCCTCAACCATCTCTTGAGCCCCATATATTACGTAACATAATAAGTATAGTATAGCCTAGATTATTTTTCTAATTTCTGGAAATCTTTTTTGCCGCAATCCATGTACAGAATAATAATAGGTAATAATTTTAAATTAGTAATTGTGTGGTCAGAGACTAGTTTAAAAAAAATGTAAATTTTTCGTTATCAGTGTTCTACACCCCTGGCTAATGGAGGTACAAATAAACACTTTTTTATTGTTCCTGAAAATAATTCGAAAAAACGCGAAGAATGGCTCCAGATTATGATGAATTTAAATGATAAGTCGACTAGAATGTATTTGTGTGGAGACCATTTTGAAGATAAAAACTTTGCAGATTCGTCACACAGGAGATTAACTAGCTTTGCGGTGCCCTTTTTAAAGCCTCGAATCAAAATTATCAGTGATATTCTAATTAGACTTCCTCACACTTCCCACAATGTTCCCCATATAACCCAACCTACTCCATCCACAAGTACATGTAATCCTTGTTTTATAGAAACTGTTCTATAAGGGCTAATCCTTCTGAGAACCCACATTTCACTTTTTTTCGGTTTTTGAGGTTTAGATTAAAATAAAAATTATATATATTTATTATAATCAAATGTGTTTTATTTAACATTAATAAACTTCCCTATTTTATAATATAAAAAGGGAACAATCTTCCTTAAAAGAACGTTGTTTGTTTAACACCTAATGTATGCTTAAAAATTAAATTATACGTTATAATATTACAAAGTCGCATCACAAAACTTTCGTCAAAATTATATAATTATGCATAAAACCTTTGAAATATTTACATGTGCCTATACTAACTAGGTACTTTGCTCCTAAAAAAAAATCTTTTTTAGGTACTTTTTACCTCTACGTTCTTATGCAAGCTCTAAAGTTGTGTTTCAAATATCAGAAACACCTTCATTTTTCTATAGGGGCAAAACATAATCGAATATATTCGAAATAATGACAAAAACGGAAAAATTATATGCGAATTTTAATAAAACCGTATTCCGAAATTATTGAATTTGCAATTTTTACTGAATTTTCATTCCGACACATAATTTTTGGCAGATTTTACGGGTAAAGTTCGCCAAGAAAAATGATTCGGAATGAAAATGCATTAAAAATAGCAAATTTAATCATTTCGGATCACAGCTTAAATAAAACAATAATTTTGAATATGGCGCCATACAGTCGGTAAGGAAATAATTTACATTACCGACCCATAAACACAAAAACAGTTATCTGTAATACCGATCAACCCATATGTAATTCTTCCCGAGGATACTGGCGGCGCTAGTGAAAACTTTCTTAAAAAAATATCATTGATTCGGCAATCTCTCTTTATTATTTTATCTCTGGCCTAAACTATGCGAAATAAACGACGTTTTAAATTTTGATGTTGCACTGCAAACTGACTCGCTATAGAAAAAAAGTTTCATTATTTAGGTTATAAGTAATACCAATCGCTTAATTAATGTATGGGTCAGGTGTATATTCAATTGTACAAATCCCTAGTTAATTTTTCACCTTCTTGAGACGGCAGGAAACCAATATTTGGTAGTTTAAAAATGCAGAAAATTTGACAATAAACTCCCCAAAACTATCAAAATGTATGTTTTTTTCTCGTGCTCCTCAAACTCAATGTTGCTTATTTTTAGGGCTTTTGACAAATTTAACTCATAAATATTTTTTAGCTTTTCACCTTTATTTGGCTGTATTATGACATTTTATGATAAATAACTACGCCCCTAAAAAACCGAAAACATGAACTTTAGATCCATTTTCATAGTTTCCGTTACAGCCAAGAATAGAACACTTTTGAGGCATAATTATACTAAGTATCAGTTAACTAACCCAAACTAGCCGAAACCGAGAGAAAAACATGCAACTAAACACGAACAAAAACTGGGCTGTAAATAAACCGACCGACAGGTACAAAAGCAACAGGCCTTTAAGTTCGTAATATATGGTTTTACGTATTTAAAAATACGCCTAACAATATAAATTGTATATCTAAATATACAACGAAATATTAGGTACAAGTTTCAAGGTTCAATATGTTTTTAACAATATTAGATAAATTGTAATGTAAGAGATACAGTTTTTATACACGGGCAGCTTAATATTCGCTACTATCGTAGTAGTCTGACAACGCTGCAACCAATTGCGCCTCGAATCTTTGCTTCAAATCGCATATGCCCGCATCCATGACGTCACTAGCTAAATGTTTGTTAGCACTTTATTTCTCTAAATAATTAAATTGTCTTTTAAACAAAGAATTGATCAACCTTCCATCCCATTTAAGTTTTTTTTGGAGCTCTCTGAGTTTAGAGAATCATCAAACCTTCATAGGAATCAAATCATATCTATTTGCTTCTCGTATTATCGCAAAGTATTTTAATATTTTTAATATATATTTTCTTTCTTTATATATGACTACATACAAGTTATGACATCGCTTCGCTTTATATTTACTAAATTTTATTGTTAAATATGACATACATTTTTATGTACAAAATCAAAATAGAGCAGTTAAATAAAAAAGTTATCGAAGTTGCCAATTGGGAAACAATATTATAAAAAATATATGCCAGAAATTTTAATTTACAGTGTAAAAGTAAATAAGCTGTATGAACTTATTTGTATTAAGATTCTTATATATTTTATAAATGTTGGTAAGCCCTACCAATAGTTTGTGCGGTTAGTTTTCAAACGATTTACAAATTGATGAAAATGATTGGCCGAGTTTAACAACAATTTGGAAATTTTTATGTAATACTTAACTTCGACTATTATTTTTTAATCGAATCAATATCATGTTCGTTCCTTAGATAGATTTGTGTGAGGCTTATCATTATATTCTCAACATAATTCCACACCTGATTTGTAACTGACTTTTTTATAACAAAAATAAATATTCGCATTTATTTAATATTTACATTTTGACGTAAAATGTATGTCTGAGAATAGCGTTATTTATTTATGAGTATTTAGTTAGTATGGCATGCTATATATATATTCTGAGTTCGATTAGGTTTCGAAAGCATCCTCTTTTAATTACTTGAAAATGCTCACAAGATTTTCTGTGGTCTAAAAGTTAATAAAAACTTGTTATTCGACACAAATGTAGCCTTGAGTTTGTTTATTATTTCAAACCAATTGCTTGCAATACCTACCTCAAACAATTTGGAGATCGTAAGAGTCATCTAAAGTATATTATTGTAATTCACTTATCTAATTGTGTTTCGGTGTATTATTTCTTTTCGTTTTCTTCATCTTTTGAAGAAATTTCGTGTTTTCATATTTTAAGTGTCATTCACCTATGAGTTTGACAGTTAGACAGATTACATCGAATCGACGCTCCCAAGTAACGGTTCTCTGTAGATTTTTTAAGGCGTATTTACTTGCTGCTTGGCGAATACAGTTTAGAGCAGAAGTCCGATTAACCGAACTGTGACGTCAGATGGTTCTTCATGCGCTTGGACTCGTCATTTCAGCTAAGTTAAGTTGGCAACTATGCTTCGGAGGACGGTGCTGAAATTTGTTCCGCGAGTGATCAGGTTTTTCCTTTTTACGTCGTGCCGTCTTGGCGACGAGTCAAGACTGTCGAGAGGTCCGAATCCTTTGTGGAGCCTTTATGAGGTGCCTCATCGTCATGGACTGGTTCAAATAATTAGGGTCATTATCTTATGATATTTTTGTTACGTTTATGTATTTCGACCCTAACCAGTGCCATGGAGGCTACCTATAAAAGTTTTTGTTGAGCTACGATAATCCTATCTTAACGTGGTAAGTCACAAATTTTTTATGCTGTCTTCAATGAAATTAATTGTGTTTTCCAATCTTTATAGAAGAATTCCTGTTGCTGTTGCTCTCATATGGCTGATCCTTATAATTGACTGCTATTGGTTTTGAAGAAATGTCTCTCGAATGGACACCATGTTTTGTCTCACTGGCCTTTCCTTTACCAGGAAGGAAAGGGGCCTTAGAACCCTATAGATTGTTCTATAGATAAGATGACAAACTAGTTGGGTTATGAGTAATCTTTTCAATGTTAGATATTTATTTTTTTGTTAAGACAAACAATTGTTTTTAGGGTCCTCTCCACGGGTACCGCTCTAGCACCCGTATATCGCTTTGCCTTGATTTCGATATCTATTTTTGCGTGTTTTGGGTTAAAACCACCAGTTGCGTGTTATGCTCTTGTTGATTATCATCAGCTGGATGTGGTGTACCAATGTTTGGAAAGGTTAGGTTATGATTTGAAGTGCGTTGGAGATGCATGAACATTGTTTTTATCCGATCGGACGAAAAACGACACCTTTCCGATGTGTTTTCTCACCGCAGAAGTCATGATTCCAGTATATTGTAGTCGTTGCTTGGCAACATGCAATAACTGTACAAGAATAGAAAATAACTGTCCGGGAATATAACATTCTCGTCCTAGGCCGGGAATGTAACATATCTGTCTTATTCAAACGCCTTGTTTGTCAGATCTGACGTCTATCAAAAGTAACATTTAGCTGTAGTTTCCGTAGCTACGTAATAAACTTCAAGCTCGCTCGATTCAAAACTTGATATTATGTTGAGTTTAAATTTAAAACACAGTTTTTATTTAGAGTAATATATGGCTCTATTTTTATAAGTACGTATTCTAATTAATTTCGATCGGATAAAAAATAGTATGTGCAACTCGTAGGAAAAGCACATTCCTGGACTCCTGTGTTGCTGGCCTCGGCTGCGCCTCGTCCAGCAACTACCACAGTCGTCCAGGAATGTTTTGCTTTTCCTCCTAGTTACACAATATACTATTTTAAGCAGCAGTCGATAGTAAATTCTTGGTTTAAGTACTGTCTCTATTTAATATTACTTACTAACTAGCCATGGCTGCCAATTATTGTCAATGTAATTATTTTGCTATAGAATGTACACTTTATATTCCTAAGGTATTACTTTTTACTTTTACCATAGCCTTGAAATAGGTACTAAAACGGAAAATGAATGATGAAAAAATGTTTATTTTAAATAAAGTGGTACCTATTCAGCGATTTAGCTTAGCGTAATTATTCTCTATACTCTTAATAGTTAAACAAACCACTAAATTTAAACATCAAAAATCACATGTGGGGGATTCCCCGGTCTTCTGCCTCGACGATATTAACCGAAGCTAAATAGGCATATTAAAGATTTAAGTAATTATTCACACGCTGTTTGCCCTTTAAAAATTTCATCTGTAAAGAAAATCTGTAAATTTAATATAAATTTATGCAGTATGAATTAAATGGTATTTATATATTTTTTATAGAGTAATATCATTGTATTGTGTATTGTGCCTAGTAATTATTAATATGGTGCATAATAGAAAATAAGGTAAGTCACATAACTGATCAATTATATTATTTGAAAAGTAAACTTTTAAAATTAAATATTGTATTTTTTTTTGGTAACTATACCTACCCGATTAAAATTATTTTGTTTAGTATCAACATTTATCTATAGTGTCACACTTGGTTATCCATATTTAATAAATGTTTGTTGAATAGAACAATTTTTTTGTTTCTGTTACCTATTTTTACTATTTGCCTCCATGGCAATAAACAAATTTGTGTTGATAAATATTTTATATTCTTGAACAGGTTTATGAGCGCCTTCAAAAAATGTTTGCCCCGGGGTCTCATGACTTCTAGCTACGCCACTGGTTATTTTATGCATATGTTATGCCATAGTCGTAGTTATATTAGTGCCTTATAAGTTCGAAATACGTTATTTTATATTTATTACAGTAGTTATTTATTTCGCAATACTAAGCACGTAAAATCACAAGTTCTTTTTAAGAATTTCACTGTTCAGAATAGGAATCCATCGCGGATTTACGACAAAAATTTGTTCCTTATGAAGGTACCTATTTCAGGAAAAAAATGCAAATGTCGTGTCCAATATTTAGGAAAACGAGGGTATTCAATATTTGAAAAAGCTTAAGGAAAAGAGTTACGAGGTGTTAAGTTCCTACACTGACAACATATCATTTCACTTTCTCTTTGTATATTGTGTAAAATTTTTGATGAAAATGGATGATGTAGAGAATATGTTTGAATAGATTCCGACCGAAGAAAAAGAATTGTTTGATAAAACTAGGCGGGAATGGATGTCTCGGGAGATAAATGATAAATAATATCATAGATGACTAATATGAAACTGAATTTGAAGAGTTTTGTAGGATTTACAATCAGCCCGTTGAGATACTGTTATATAAAATTAGCCTTGTTATCATGAGAAATACCTTCCGGTACGTATTTTTTTTTACTGATGAAATACGGTACGTAAATGACGGCTTATATTTTAATCAGTTTTATTTACACAGGTACTCTAAATTGAATGGTTTTATTTACACAGGTACTCTAAATTGAATGTGCCACAAGCAACTGGAGATATTAGATATTTGAGTCAATTACCGGCAGTATTAGAAACGTTCCTGATAATTTCGCATGACAGAATGTTTTTTAAAAACTGCATTGTCCCTTTTTTATATATGTTGTGAAAGAATTACAAGAATAATAAAAAAAACTTAAGAATATGCGCATATATTATATGCACATTTTTTTATAAATTTATGCAGGATATATGCAAAAAAAACATAAATATGCAGTAATAAAAGAACCAAATTTTAATTTTCTAAATTAAATTTTTACTAAATTAAGGAATTGAGTATTGAATAAAAATAAATTAAAGTTGTAGGTATACTTTCTTAAATCACAAATACAATTTTCCTATTTCAATTTATATTAAACCTATCTTAATATTAATTTGAAAAATTATAAAACGAACTACTTAATATGTGTGATTCAAGGTTTTGATCTAAAAATTGTGGCGTCTATCACTAAGGACATGTTTCTACAAAGTAAACGATCTTTATACATCTGTTGAAGTTATAGGTCAAAATTTTAATTTTGGAACTTAGCCAGGTTCAATAGCCAAATTATTTAGAGTTTTCCCTGATATTATGTTTACGACCTGCCTTAAAACCTTAAAACCGGTTTTTTCTTCTATTAAACTTTTTAATTTTTCCACTACTGTTTTTACTCCCTCGTATTTGTTTGCAATTTTGTACACGTTTCCATATAGTCATCGACACCGGTATACCTACTTGTACAGGGTGATCCCCTATATGCAACTTTTTTATTTTAAGTGTCCCAAAAAAATTAAAAGTATGGTTATGTAGGCACTGAAAAATACTTTTTTTCTGCTTATAAAAAATATTGAAAAATGATCAGTATACAGGGAAAAACAAAAAGTTATTTTTTTTCAATGGATCACCCTATGTATGAATTTATTTTTCGATTCCTCGTAAAATTCTAAGAATATTTTAAATATGAAGTTATACCTCTAGAGTCAGTAGTTTCACAGCTATAAACGGTTGAAAATCGACACTTTGGCTAGTTTTCACCTAGAAGCTAGAAGGCCATTAAAAATTGAGTAAAATGAATTTCACATTCCTATCTTAACTTTCCAAGAGCTATCTGATGGTGTTAACTGATGGTACCTGCCGAGGTACCAGATTTGGTACCCATAGTACCGCCTGCAGTTTCTACCGTCAGATAGCTCTTGAAAAGTTAAGATAGGAATGTGAAATTCATTTTACCCCATCTCTAATGAGCTTCTTGCTACCAACGTGAAAAGTAGCCAAAGTACCGATTTTCCACTGTTTATAGCTGTGAAACTACTAACTTTACATAAAATATGTGTAAACGATTAATTTTTAGTAACACGTTTTATTTCGCCAATACACCTTCGCCAGTACAGTTATCATAATTACATAACGCCATGAGTCGACTCTGCTATTCATACAATAACTATATCTACGCCTTATTTTTAATCTATCTATATACTCCGTATTATATAACACCGATTCGATTCTACTGCTGCACCATTCGTTTTCCAGGGTTGTCACGTCCTCGCCTATTTGAACGTCGCACGTCGCCTCTCCAAAATTTGCTTGTTACATTCGGCCATCCTGCAACAATTAATGCCCTCATTAATTTAACTCGCCAGTAAATCAACTAGATCTTATCGATCTGTGCATTCGCCATAACACCAAATCGCCTACCCTAAGGGTTTCGCCTGTGGTTGCAACCTTACGCCTTATCGAATATCACCTTTATATTACGCCTTTGTCAGATTTTCACTCGCCTTTAAATCGCCATAGCTCTCGCCTTTCGCCAACAGAGCATTCGCCATTTGCACCTCGCCAGTCAAACTCACTCGCATGCACCTTTCAACCTGACCATTCGCACTTTGCACCTCGCCAGTCAGATTCACATGCACCTTTCAACCTGACCATTTGCTCATGATGTTTTACACCTCGCCTTGCCAAAAAGTCAGCAAATGCCTTGCTCACAAACGCGCAGTTCGCGCCAGCGGTTGGAAATAATACGCCTTGGGTACCCAAAATTCGCCAAACGCCTCTCTCAATTTGAGAATCGCCTCAGAAGACCGCAAAGTCTTCGTCGCCCTCGCCTGCGCATGACCCTGGACTTCCTTGCCCCTCCAATTCCACAATATCGGTTGATGGACG
>MU182768.1:487030-507984 GCA_016904865.1 Pissodes strobi
GTGTTCAAAAACCATTTTGAACACGTCTGCAAATCTAACGATTTAATTTTTGTACAATCTAACTTTGCACGCCACTGTCCTCGCATTCCAAACAAATTAATACCTTGGCGATACTACTAACGCCCTCTCTTGTTTACCACGTTTATCCACTGCGTCGGCAGGCTAGAAAGCTAAAAGTTAAGCGTCCTCAAAAGGCCTCGGACCAATCATAGCGCTTCCCGCTGTATCCGGGCGGTATTACTAGCGTCATCTGTTGTAACCACCTTTACTCATTTGGAGCCGGCCGCGCATCCTAAACTCATCTGACCAATCATAGCGTTTCCCGCTATACCCCGGCGACCGAGTCGACCAATCACGGCGCATCCTACAGGATAGCCAGTTCACTCAAACTAAAATTCCCTAAAATTCACGTCTTTAATATTCAAATTTCATGAAAACTAATCAGCAGATTTCAACCGGATTTGTATTAAAATTCATAATATTAATTTAGACAACCGGTCATGTTAAGTTTTTACACAATATCTCTGTATTTACATTATTGCCCTTTCCATGCCGAAGCGGTGCATCTTCTCCCACCAGAAGGGGCGGTAACAACTTCTTCAAGTTGCTCTAGTTCCCACGTTCTAGAATTCAGTATTGAGTAAGACGTAGTCTCTTGAATCTCGACCATGTAAGTCGCAAAAAGCGCACCCCCGTTTCTAGCCGGCTGGCGCTAGGCGCCATGCCGGCAAGTTTTCACGTTTTGAGACCTCATATTCTCTCTAGTTCGTTACTCAAGTGATATCCTGCCACAGTCATTGTCACATCAAGCCCACAATAAGGTATTTATTGGCAAACTTAATGCCATTATTCTCCCGCCGAGCAATGGCGTCCCAATTGGTCTTATCCATGGGAGTTGTACAATCGAGCCCTGTCTCGAACCACACCGCACTCAATAGAGCCTAGTCTCTAAATCTCAAGTAAGTAAACGAATATGTTTGCAATCACATTCTCACAAAGCCTACAAAAAGGTATTTCTCGGCATCTCATTGCCATTATGGAGACCGACTGATCTCTAGTACTAAGCCTACAAAATGGCATTTTTCGGCATCTACTGCCATTATGGAGACCCACTGATCTCTAACTCTCAAAGGCTGTGCCATTCGCTGCACAGTCCCTAATGGTATTTTCCATTGCATTTTCAACATTCTATATCACGAGTGTAACACTGGTTGTTACACTCTTGCCTTATTCTAATATAAGGATTACTCTGCACTAGCCTGCATACATACTCATGCCTTATTCTCATATGAGGATTAAACGGCACTAGTCTGCCAATATACTCAAGCTATCACAATGCTACATCCCATACGCGGATTTCTGCTTACCTATGCTACCTGCATAGCATACTTACTAATCATTCATGCGTGCACCAATAAGCCGCATTCACAAGGCATTCATGTCATGCCAATATGCACTAACTGCATATCAGTCAAACCACTACAATTCAGTCATTCCTATTTGCAAGAAATTGAACTACATTGTACATAGAAGCTAGCAATAGGCCTAGCAAGTGTTTTTCAAAGTGACTTTCCCCCAGTGTTAGAAGATAACCTCCTGAACATTGAACGTTTCTCGTCAATGGTGTTCATAGTGTACATATTAGCTTTTAGGTGGACTTTAAGGTAATACTAATCCTGTTATTATCGCTTGTATATTATTGTATTTTATATCAAAGCCAAATCAGCTAACATAGTTGATAAATAGCTGTTCCGCAGGAACTCTAACAGACATTTAACTGTATATAGTTTCAAGGTTATGTTTATAACCATACATTAGTTTAGTACTACAATTGTTTACGCAATGATTTAGGTTTTAAGAGTATTATTTATGTCACATTTTTCAAGGTCGAAATTTACCTCGACTGATATTTTTCACATCGTAGCACTGACTACATATAATCACTTATTGTTTATATTTTGTGTATTTATGAGCTTTTAGTTATTTTCAAGTAAAGTAACTTATTAAAATATTCATATAATGCTAAAGCTTTTTGTTTTATTTACAAAATGACTTTAGAACTAGCCCTATGGTAAAATTTCAGTGCCCAAGAGCACATCTCTTTTTGTTCAGAAAATCGACCAAGATCGACTCTGAAACAAAGAGAGCTTAATCCAATCCTGATATAATATACAGGGTGTTCCATTTAAAAATATGAAACTTTTTTATGCCACGGTTTTTTGGGACAACCTGTATAAAAGAAAATATACTTGGTAAAAACTACATCTTATTTCCTACAACTTTTGTCTTTAACATTTTTTCTGAAATAGTCACATAAAAAAGATAAGGGGGGTGTCCATTTATAGTGAATATCCCTGTACTGCTTACCGTTTTTCGTAGATTTAGTTTACTTTCTTTTACTTTTTCGCAATTAAACTCAAAGAAGTTTTCCAAAACGAGACATTTTTGAGGAATATTTGATATTAATAAATGCAAAATATTGTTGATTATCGTAGCTAGAGATGGTAGTTATGTAATTAAGTCATATACAAAATGAGTGGCTTTACTGCTATACTTTTCGAAAAATGCACTGTTCATATGGGAATTTTAATAAATGAGGAATACTAAACGATATCGCCACTTACAAATATACTAAATGAAACACTTTGTATTCCATGCAAAATTTTGCATGGAATACAAAGTGTTTCATTTAGTATGATTCATACATGCACACAGCCACTACTCTTCACTTAACTTAGAAATATGCATGAAAGTATGGTTATGTGGACTTATCGACCAAAATCTTATAAGAACTTGTCAACTTTTGCAGTTATATATCTCGTACACCAAACTATGATGGGGGCAAAACTCCACGGATTGATTTCGGAAGAGGAAAAACTTTTTTATTTGTGGGTTTATGAAGAAAAGGTATTCTTCTTAAAAACGCCTGTTTATCCTGAAACACCAATAAATCATATTATTTTCCTTAATTTATATACAGGGTGCTCATTATTTGCGAAATTATTAGGAACGACCAAGAATAAAGAACCTTAATTTTTGAAAATACGTCAAGAGGGTATTAAGAAAAGTTATTCTAAAGGAAATTTGACTATGTTGGGTTACTAAATTTCCTTTGGAAATACTTTTCTTAATACTCTCTTGACATATTTCCGAAAATAAAAATAATTTATTCTTGGTCGTTCTTAAAATTTTGATTTCCTGGTGTTTCAGGATAGAAAGGAGTTTTTATGAAGAATACCTTTTTTTATAAACTGGCAAATAAAAAAGTTTTTCCTCTTCCGAACTCAATCACGTGCACACTGGTGTGTCCACGGATTGAGTTCGGAAGAGGAAAAACTTTTTTATTTGTGGGTTTATGAAAAAAAGGCATTCTTCATAAAATCTCCCGTTTATCCTGAGACACCAGAAAATCATATTATTTTCCTTAATTTGTATAAAGGGTGCTCAAGATTTGCGAAAATATTAGGAACTACCTAGAATAAATGACTTTAATTTTCGGAAATAGGTACGTCAAGAGAGTATTAAGAAAAGTTATTTTTAAAGCAAATTTGACTATGTTTGGTTTCTAAACTTCCTTTGGAACAACTTTTCTCAATACTCTCTTGACGTATTTCCGAAAATTAAAGTACTTTATGCTTCGTCGTTCCTAATAATTTCGCAAATCTTGAGCACCCTGTCTACTAATTAAGGAAAATAATATGATTTACTGGTGTTTCAGGATAAGCAGGAGTTTTTATGAAGAATACCTTTTTTTCATAAACCCACAAATAAAAAAGTTTTTCCTCTTCCGAACTCAATCCGTGGACACTGTATATAGGGTGTCTTAAATACCGAGTGCCACTATTGCTATCTCCGAAACGGTAAGTGCTACGAGGTCGGTTAAATTAGAGAAAAGTTGCGTTTTTTGATACCCATTCAGAATCCGTCTACAGTGTCGTCAAATTCCTGTTAGTTTCTAAGATACAGTGTGATTTATGAAAAATGCCTAAAAATATTTCGTCGATTATTACAAAAACTGTTCATTTTCGGGACACAGTTTATATTCGAAAGTTGTACAGATTTTTCCGCTCTACAATATCGTGTCTTCAAATTTCACCTCCGGCGTTTCGTGTTCGGGCCACCATCATCAACTTAATTTTCTTAAATACGGACCTGTATTTTTTATTTCAGGTTTTAAGAGCTTAATTTAACATAAAATAAAAGAAAATATATGAATTTAATCAGTTTGAATGAAAAGCGATGCTTATTTTTAGTAACTGCTTTCTTTTCGAGTTTTATTTTTTTTACTGTGTAATTATGATAAGGAGCCCTTTACATATCACGTAACGCAAATTTTGCCCAATTTTAATTTTCTCTCCCTGATTTTAACGCACCGTAACAAAATGTACCCCCTCCTCTTCAACAATAATGTAACAAATTTATATTTTGCTCTGCGAAAATTTAAATTTATTGTAAAAAATTGTAATATCAATGTTATGCAACGCAGGTGAAAGTCCCCCGTTCCCCCATGTAACACTTCGTAACAAATTTAATCCTTGGACCCCCCTTCGCCCAAGCGCATTATGCAATATGTGAAGGGCTCCTACTTAATTATTGAAAACATATTTTTATGAGCAAAATGGGAGATTTCGAAAAGAAGCAAGCACGGCTGTTAGCTCTTTTTGAAGAACTGGGTTCATATAATGAAAATATAAGCTCAGGCTTAGAAGGTGATGGTGAAGAAAATTATAAAGTTGAAGAGATGGAAGAAGCCAATGAACTGCACTGAGTTGGAAGACGAAGTGGATGAGTAGGAACAAGATGAAATAGAAGAGTTGGTGGAAGACAACGGTAATTTGGAAGCAAGACAAGACACATCTGACAGCGATACAGGTAGCCAAGGATATCCATTCTATTTAGGAAGGGACAAACCAAGTAAGTGGTTTAAGATGCCAATACTTACGTGACCCAATGTCAGGACACGCGCTGAAAATTTTAATTAGTCTCACCTGCCATGCATTCGAAGACCATTTAGAGATGCCAAATTGCCGATAGATTGATGGAAGTTTATTTTCTGTTCTGAGCACTACGGCCATAAATGCAGAAGTAGTATACCGAAACAACACCAATGATTACAAAATGACAATAGGTGAATTCCTAAAATCACTGGGTCAACATTTGAAAGTGATTAAACTGTTTTCCTAAAAACATCTATATATTTTAATAACACTTTGTAGCTTTAATAATATCAATAAAAGGATTAAGATTTGTTGGTTTTTAACTACTCTAATTACCTGATAATTAATTTGAAGTAGCCTAAAATTATGTTGTATAGACAGACTAAACTTGCAAGTTTGACGTAACAGAATTCCAAAGGGTTAAGAGAACGACTGATATCACATGCGTGTTAAAATCAACTTTTCAACCCCATAGCAGCGACAGGAAACGTCGGATCCTTTGATGTTGGGGGTCAAATTTCTCTCTCGTTTGAAGCGAGTGACGGATAAACAACCTATTTCACTGGTTAAATTGTGAAGAACTCGTCTACACTGTCGATAATTTGAAGTGGACTTTATGAAATAAGGATATCAGCGGTTAAATTAATATGAATATCATTGAAAAATTTTAAAAGAAAATATTTTGTTTGCTTTCTTTTATCACACACAAAAGAAACACATTTTTACTTTATAGTCCAGAAAAATCAAATTCGGCGAAACAAAATAACAGAAATAGTATTGCAATATAAACGATTTTTTTTAATTTAAAATCCTAAATTTGACTATAACTTATAACGTTTCAATTTCATTCTCCACCAGAGTATTATGTAATTGTTATAATAAATGCACGAGATGGTGTACATTGGAAGTAAATAGATAAAATAGGTTTCACGGAGAGGATCGAGTGGGGTTCGGTTCCCCGCAGAAGTATTTTCTGGGCTAGACTTAGGCAAATAAAAGTACTAAAGTTGCGCGGATGTCTCATCATATACGTGAGACACGGGTGCATTGAAACTAGGAAACAATTAAAATCACAAACGACTAAAAAGAATACTATTTCTGGACAAACGCACAAAGATCACAATGAATGCATCAACTGCCCGACTATAGATGAACCATTTTTGGACAATGATCGCAACAAATGCATCAACCGCCTGACTATAAATGAAGCATTCTTTGCTTCCTCATACGACAGCTAAACAATCTACTTCGCGCAGGAAGCGCCGTGAAAATTGAAACCCGTAATGTCGCTACTCGTCGCTGGATGTACTCGGGTTGAATAGGTGTATCGTGGGTTGAAAGGTATTTATCGTGTTTTCCTCATCTGTCATCTAAGTGTCAAATTAAACATAATGTCAAAATACAACCACCACTCATCTGTTAAAATGAAACACGTGTATTGATTTTTTAACACCAGTGTGATATCGGACAATTGCTAGCCAAGTTAACTGGCCTTTGTTTCTCACTTTCATAAGTGTTCGTAAGGAATAGTTATTTGTGTATTTAGAGCGCAAAGTAACGGATTGCCGCTTGAGAAAGAATGTTACTGCGCGACGCGCAGCGGAGCCGCATTTTTTAAAATTAAATGCACATTTTTCTCTATAGGTACTTATTCTGAAATTTGCAAATGACTGTCAGTTTTGACATATTATGTTCGGGCTTCGGGCATATTTAGAACAGGATTGCCAGCAACAAACTGTAACAAACGCACTACTGTCATTTATTTGCCTTCGGTTTCCATGACCATTTAGCACACTAGACGGAAAAAGCGAGAATTTCCATTTCCATGTTCGCGCTAGAGCGCAAAATAACGCCCGGTCCTACGTGAGCGATTTGCAGCGAACGCGAACGCGAAACAGTGGCGATGCCGTGCGACTATATTAACTTTTCGTACGGCATCGCCAGCGCTTCGCGTTCGCGTCGCCTGTAAATCGCTCACCTAGGACTTGGCGTAAGTATCCACGGCATTCGTCGATTTTGCGATATTATTTGAATTTAGTATTTAGTTATTTTGCGCGCGGCTGTAGAAAAATGTATTTTTCTACCTTATTCGTTTAATAGTAAAAGTATGAATATTTATTTTAAGGTTTTAATATCAATGTTTTAGGGCCACTACTCTGAACTCCTATTAATCACTGCTAAATTAAACAGTGTTTTTGAACATCACACATCTATTAATGCCATATAGTGTATAGTTGCCCTAAATGACATAATATTTAAGTCACTGAGAAATGAGTACTCCCCATACAAATTTAAATAAAATTTTATCGGTAGTGCAATAGAAATATCCGATAATAATTTTCGTTAAATATGCATGAATGCAATATAAGTTGAAAAAACGCACGAGTGCACGTTAGTGCACGAGTGGTTATTTCAGTTTAACTTGCATGAGTGAAGATTTGGCGAAAATAATAGGTAATTTTCATTGCAAGTTATATTTTATCAGAAAATTTCATGAATAAATATAATTACCCCTTGTATATAATTAAAATTCATGTCATTGTCACTTACTGTCATACTGTCATAGTTTTGAATTTGAGTTTTAAGCGAAAATTTCGCGATTCGGGAACGCTTCTGCGATGGAAATTGAGTGAAATATAAAAGAACTTACACCAAAAAATGCAAAAAAAAAAACAAGAAAATCTATATGGAAACAATTTGAAGAGTTCTGCTTCCAGAGAGGTTTCATATTGTAAGAAGAAACATCCATAGAAAATCTGACTAGAATTTTGAAAGTTTGGGCAAGTAATATGCGCAATAAAGATGGGTCATACTGCAAAGAAAGTGTTATAAAGACTATGTGGAATGTGGTTGCAAAACTAGTCCAAGGAAAATTTAGCCCTTCTTTTGGAGTTGTTATAGAGATCCATATGCAGATATAAGGTTCAAGTCTGCAAGATGCCAGGGACGCTGTTCGACGGAAATTGCAGGTTGAATAATTTTCCTTTTCTCCGCAAATGTTTTGATTTCCAGAAAACTAGATTTTTTCTATATGATAATTTAGCTAAAACCTATATTTGGATAATTTTCCCATTATTTTTTTTTGTCATAGGCCGGTCCAGAAAAACCTGTTAATTAAAACGGTGTTATTAGTTTTATACGAAAATGCCTAATTAATGAAATTTTTTTATTTTTTTTTGTAGTTTAGAATAGCGGAAATCGGCTACAAAAAATATCGTTCTATAGAATAATTCTACACAAGAATAATTTTCCTTTTCTTCGCAAATGTTTTGTTTTACAGAAAACTAGATTTTTTTATATGATAATTTTGGGTTAGTATATGAGTTAGTTTGGGTTAGTTTGGGGTAATTTGGGATAGTGAAGACAAGCGCGCGTAGCGCGCTTGTCTTTTTACTCTGGTTAGTTTAGGTTAGTTTGGGTTAGCTTGAGTTAGTTTGGGTTAGTCTAGGTTAGTTTGGGGTAGTTTGGGTTAGTTTGGGTTAGTTTATGTTAGATTGGGTTAGTTTGGGTTAGTCTGGGTTAGTTTGGGGTAATTTGGGATGGTGAAGAGACAAGCGCGCGTAGCACGCTTGTTTTTTACTCTGGTTAATAAGGGTTAGAGAGGTCGAGAGCTACTAGCCAAGAATTTTTTTCTAGTGGATTTTCGCCCTTTTCATTTTTTTTTTTGAAAATGAGATTGATGTATTTGCGGGGAAAAACTTTGATTGTTCTGCGTTGAGACAGGTACTATAATGTCAAAAATAAATTTAATTTCTTCCTAACGGATTTCCGCTAAACGAAACTTGACCCAAAATATTGATACTTTATACACCAATTGGATTTCAGAAGAAATGTTTCCAAGTTTTATCATGCGAATTGGCTTTTCGAGGAGGTGAAGCATCTAACTCTTTAATCGAATTTTTTGAAGAGGAAAAACATCACGATGGATCACTAACAAATAGGATTGAATACAACCCTGTATTTTAGAAAACATGTCAAGGTGGGAATCGCAGTTTAACGGACAGCAAATGGCTTATAAGGAACACTGCTAATGAAGACATCAGTCCGGTCAGGTAAACCAAATATTGCTAACTTTTTTTCAAAACTTTTTAATGAAAAATACTGTTTTTCTTACAGATTATACAGAAAATTGATTTCAAAAAGGGGAGGCAATATAAAGACAAACCGCCTTTTTCTCACTAGTAATCTGGATTGGAAAAAAAATGCGTTGGTAGGAACGAACTCTCAAAGCGGACAAGCATTTCAGCTAAAAAAGTTGGCCTGGACATTACAAAATTTAAATTTACTAATCATTCTCACCGGGCCACTACCGTAACGCAGTTAGCAAAAACCGGAGTAAATGAAAATCAGTTAAAAAAAATTACGGGTCATCGCAATGTAAGTTCAATAAAACCTTACTTACAACTGGACAAAGACTTTCACGAAGAGTTGACAAAGAAAATGAGAGAAAATAGGAATTTGAACAAGTTTAATGTTTCGTGAGTTTCAACATCGGACATCGGCCTCAACTAGTGTTGTTTCCGGTCAAATTTCATCGGGTGCTGTAAATAATTTAAATAATTGTGTTCTTCATTGTCACAACTTTAATAACTAGTTTTAATAAAATGAAATGAATTTTAATTTAATATCTATTTGCAGTTTAAATTAAAAACAACTTCTATTTTTGGAAAATAAAATTTCAGTCGTATTTTTTAAAGAAGTGTATGGATTTTGTGTGCTTTTTTAAGATTGAACTTTAAGATATTTCCAAGTTAATTTTTTTATGTCTGACCATGTGCGGATTATCGATAATTTGCACTAGTGCAGTATTATCGCGTAATTTTGATATCATTGGCTAAACACAACAATGACTAGCAGGTATTTTATTATTAAAATGCCAATTTTGACATTTGAATGAAATTTTCAATTAAAAACACCTTGTCAAGAACGACAACAATTAAATTCCATTCTCAAAATGTTTCCAATGCTCATATTGCCATTTAATACAATGTTTCACTGAATTATGTTATATATCATTTCTTAGCTTAGACCAAAGACATTTAACCTGAAGAGACGGGACAAATGGTTCTTTGTTTTCCCCCAACATTGAGGCACATTCTATGGTCGATAGATGTAGCGTTGCCAAATTTTAAGTTTACGAGTTACTGTACATACTTTTTTCATATCAAATTATAACACTAAATACTTATTTTCCCCATTTTTGATTCATCAAAAACCAGTTCTGAAGTTCTTACATGTCAATCTGGCAATGCCGCTTCCCTTGGTTCCGCCTTGTTTTACCCCCAAAATATTTATAGTATGCACGTAGTAAAGTAACTGTACCAATAGATTGAGAGCATTGGAGGTCGACGACCGACGGCTCTTCCCCTTTCGAAGTATACTAACTTGCTAACGTTTCAAAACCAGTGAAGGCACTGCTGTAAATATGTTTATCTACTTTAATTATATTATATACCTACCTAATACGAGTACTTATTAATACAATAGCTTTATAGAAATACCCTAACAATTTACTGGTTTAGCAAATCTAAATAAACCAATTACAATTGCCAATACTCTAGATTTAATCTTTTTTTCTAGATATACCAGTTTATTTAGGAGATTTTTTTCAGTGATAGTAGCATTTATAATGAAATGAAAATATATTTTTAATAGGTATTTAATAGAAGAAAATAGTTATTAAGCTACTTTTTGAATATGTCATTAACCAGATATTTGTCATATTTATATGTTTTTAAATAAAATTTGTATGCTTCAGTTCCTTTTTATTTGTCTCAAAAATAATGATAAGCAATTTATTTTTAGGCTAGCAGTTGTATGATTTAATTTTTCGTTTAACCATTGAGAGCAGAAAAACCCTATGTGTCACAAAAACGTTTAAATCGGGATAAAATTGCGTATTTTTGGTATCTCATAAATTTCGTGTTCAAATTTGAAATTATTCAGGAAATAAGTTTTCGTAAATTTTATTTCATTATTAGCTGCTGAATAGTATATTATGCAATGACCATTCATTGCAAATGTAAGTTGAATATACTTTTTTCTACGACTGCCCTGAAAATAGACAAAAACGCACTAACAACTGCTCTTGAAAACTGGACATTTCAAACATCGTGTGAAAAGTATACTTTGCACACGGCGTGTGCAAAGTATACTTTTTACACGCTTATTCGGGTATTTAGATTAAAGGGCTTCGTCTCCGTTTTAGAGCTTCGCCCTCAAAGGTCCCATTACCAGATCTCTAAAAAAGGGGGCCCAATTATAGGGCTTCACCCCCCGGGGGCCCCTTTTTGCAAAACTGTAGAAAATACCAGGGGCCCCCTTTTAAGACTTGGGGCCCCATTTTAGGGCTTCGCCCCCGGGGGCTCCATTGCTAAATCTGTAAAAAATGGGACTCCCGTACCATAGTCCCCATTCTAGGGTTTCGCCCCCTGGGGCCCCATTTTAGGGCTTCGCCCTCGGAGCCTCTTTTTCAAAATATTTGGAAAATAGGGACCCCACTCCGGTGGCCACATTTTAGGACTGTGCCCCTAGTTATAGTTTAGCGAGAATCTCTTACTCACGTAGCTTCTTTCATTAGGAATAAAATTTTCTGATAAATCAATAATAAAAATGTTTCCCATATAACATGTAATTTTCTACCACACTCCCAGTGGGGCACCCTGTATGTAGCAGTCGTAGAAAAAGTATAGTGTGCTACACGTGCTGAAAAGACTTTTTACACTCATGAGACTTTATGACACTCGCTTACGGCTCGTGTCACCAAACTGTCTCATTCGTGTGAAAAGTCTTATTTTCAGCACTTGTTGCACAATATACTATTTCTATTTTGGTATCATAAAGAAGTCTTTTCGATACGCAAAGTAGTGTCGAAAAGAAGCTCTTTTCGACACTATTTTTGATGACTGGTTGCTATGATATTAACAAAATTGTGCAATGTCAAAGCTCAGTAGCAAAAATTTCGACACCGTTTTGAATGGGATTCCTAATAATACAGACGTCAAAAGTGACAAGATGGCCGTCCAACTTTTGATCGCGACTTGAATAAATTAATGTTTTTCATTAAAAAACGTGCAAAATAGCACTCTTCGTCCAGTTTTGTTTGGTTTCAAATGGACGTTTTAAAGCCTGAATTTGTGCGACCCGACGCGACGTGTAGCTTTTTTGTATTTCGTGAGTGATTTCCTATAAATATTTTTTATAAACTTTATATCAAAGTAACGATGGTCTTGCGGTGTGAGGTATGCAAAATCTCCAGCTATTATCATCCGAACCTGAGTTTCCACAAGTAAGTAAAAGTAAATGAAACACAGTAGTACAGTGGGGCACCATTTTGTGATGTGATTAATTAATATTTTATAATACCATTGTATAAAAAGAAATTTATAGAATGATAATACTTACCTATGTATGTGATATTAATGGATAATCTGATATGTTTGCAGTTACTTACCAACCTCTATTAAATCATTTTTGAAGTGAATACTTCTTTGGTTTCATGGCAGTTGGTTTGGAAGGACACGGAAAAATTTCGTGACACAGCAAAATAACTATTTTGTGTTAACTAACCTTCAGAACCCATATCTAACCCAAACTAACTCAATCTAACCCACACACTATAAATAAAACATAAATATATTTTAAATAATGCACCCGAATTAATACCATCATTTCAAATTAAACGTATTTACTTTATTGAAATTATTATTATGATGGATTCACATTTTCAAAGTCTACGTCTATGAACTGTCCTTGCTTTCGTTCAGGCGGGGGCGGGCAATACTACATTTAGTAGTGGGGACGAAGTTTGACAAAAGTTTGTACACGATACATAAAAATATAAGGAGGCGGGACAATCGTTTTGTTGATATTTTTGCAAGATTTCGGATTTTTATGAATGAGTTGTCGGGTCTCTTTAGGTTAAATGTTTTTGGATTAGACCTTGAGTGTTTTCAGGTTTCACTGCTTAAACTCAATTTTTCAGATACTACTAAAAGCAATTATTCAGCGGGGTTAAATGTGCAGATCCTCGGTGTGCTTTTAATGAGACCTCCCCCGCCTATGAATACTTTCATTCTATGATCTTGTCATATCTGATCAAAATGCAAAGGGATCTCATTCTATTTTAAAACTATATATATTTGAAGAGTTAAGGTTAAGTTACCTACAAGTACAGTGATTTAACACTCTAAGAACTAGATTCGTCTTATGCAGGCTTTTGAACCAGATGAATTCAGTGGACTAAAATTTAATCACATTCAAACTCTTCCCATCAAGGCCCGTTGACATTATGCTTGTTGGCTGGTACTAACAAACTAGCGCTAGCCCGCTGGTACTGCTTGTGCTGTTTACATACTAGTATGCACTGTTTTGTGCTAGTACATAAATATATTTTTTGATAAGTGAGACGGGTTTGAAATTCGCTGCCAATTTTCGAAGATGAGTGAACTGGAAAAAGGCATTGAAATAATAGCTACAATGTTACAAGATGAATTAAAAAATATATCACATAAATGCTTTGTTTCGCTTGTCTCTGTTTTTATAATTTGCATCTTGAACATTCTACAACATTTCACATTCTTTATATAAACTGACAAACTTTACCGTTTCATTTTCACTCCATTTGTGTATAGGGGCCATTTTTATTTCTTCAACTGGTACATAAAAGTACAAACGCTTTTAACTTTACTTGCGCTAGTAAAATAAGCACGAGACTAGCGCTAGCAAATGTTTACACTATACTTGTCGACTGGCGTCGATCGACTGGTACAAGCCAACAAGCATAGTGTCAACGCCCCTTCAATGAATAACTAATAGCAATGGTTTGCGACGCAGACGCAGTTTTTCGTTATTCCCAACTTTTTTTCGTTATTGACAACTCTATGCATTGAAAGCTCTGTTTCATGGCATAAAATCTGCTAAGTTAAGCAAATTTCATGAGTAATATTTTCAAATTTCCAAATTGCTTAAACAAGAAAAATTAGATAACTTTACAGATAAAATGACAAGTCTTGGATTATGAAACCATACTTGAGGCTAGAGAAAGAAACTTTAAAATAATAGTCGGTCTGGAATAATATTTATGACTAACTAAGCAAACGCAGAAGTTATCACAGTCGCCAAAGACAAAGTTGTCAAACCTTAAAAGTGGTTGCAAAGCATGCGAAAATACTAAGTAAATACTTAGTAGTTGTATCCAGTTTAGTTTAACTATTTATCCATTTTACCATTTACCTCGACTTGAGCAACTAGAGTTTGGCAAAATAAGCTGACAAATAATAAAGCGACTCTTCATACTACAGTCATAATCAATATCAGCGAGTAATTTAAATGCTATTTTTTCTTCAATAATCTAGTATTTAGTAACATAAATGCCTACTAACTTTTATTTTTGCTGTCTCCTTAGTTCCCTTATGCTATATTGCCCTGTATCTATAACTTATTATAAATGGAGAACAATAGTCCACTATACCACAAATGGTCTTAATTTTCATGCCACTAACCCGACGTTTTCTCGAACAAAATTTAAACAAACTTGACTCTACATTAAATAGCAAGAGCAAAACACGTTTTCGCAGAAATCCAAGCGTATACTAAATCTAAATAATACAAACTTAATGGTGAGTGCTACATATATAAAAAAATGTATATCAACAAAAACCATATGTTTGATAGAACACGTATTTTGCAGTTTTTCTTCCATTTAATAACATTTATATTGTAGGTAATTGAGGTGGTAGATTAGAAAAATGCATGCGAGCTCTGCGTTTAAAACAAATTAATGTTGCGTAACCATTCCAAAATAAACTTCATCATAAAATATAGGTAAGAACCAATAACAAATTTAAACAAATTATATTCAGAATATAATATTTTATTGAACGTTTCAGTGACTAAAATTCCCTTCGGTTTATATGTAACGCGCTTTTGATAAGAAAGCCTAGTGAACGTTCAAAATGTCAACTCATTTTTCTGCGCAATATCAAAAAATATAATATGCAATTTCCGAAAAAAAAAACAATTCCTACAATTTTGAATCTGAAAACTTAAAATAAAGTAGAAATGTTGTTTATGACAGCAAGATTAGTATAGAGGGAGAGGGCGTACAGAGTACAGAGAGAGAAAATTAAAAACATCTTTCGTTAAATATCTGAAAATTTGTTTAGAAATGGATAGAATTGAAATAGATATGCTCACCAGTATTCGAATTCATTTGCATTTTTTTTTTCAACATCATATGTCATCTCTTCGGAAATTTGAAATTGAGTGGTAAATCTATACTGTGTCAGATTTAAAAGAGAAACCAGAAGAATCATAGTTTTGTTCCCAACTGTAATGATCATAGCTTTTCCTGAACTACAATAATTATCAATTATGCAACTAATTGACTACTGGAGTTCGGGGAAAGCTATGATCTATGGAGCTGGGGACAAACTGTCATTATTATGTTTTCTCCATACTATAAATGAAGCTTTTGACAAAAGTAATTGCTTCTTCGCATTGTACATTACGCTATGTTATACTCGTGAGGCAGCAAGATACTTCATGTCTCAACAAGTAGGACCGGAAGACAAATTGCTGCCCCTTGTCATTAAGATGTGATAATTTCCAAATCAATTATACACAGATATATGTTTGATAAATCATTGGTTACGGAATACCATTTAAAACGTTCGTACAATGGAAAACGCTTTAACATAATTATTTTACATAATTATTCGGTAAAACCTGAGGTCACTGTTGATTGATTCTTCCTGCTTTAAAATTTCTTTCTAATAGATTTTGTTTCCACTATTATTATTCTTATTATTATTATTAATAACAATAATATTATTATTGTTATGATTTCGCTTTACGGCATTGACACTCCCTCTAAGGGGAACATTCACTTATCCCAGATATCCCGGATATCAAAAGGATTAAGCTCTGAGGGAACCCTTTCCATGTTATCGCGTCCTTGGTGGCATCTACGGATTTCCTACAAATTTTCGGACGGTACTGCCTGTTGCGAGAAGCACTGCTTTCTACATCAATTTGAAGAGATGTTCGCTCAATCCACCATTGTTCTTACTCTCTCCATTTCCCATTGTTGCCGGATTTTCTCTTGTAAATCTCGATATTTGGCGATCTTCTCGGTGTGCTTGATCTGCAAATTGTTGTTGTTAGGTATGGCGATGTCGATCAGCGTGGCTTCCTTGGCCCGCTTATCTAAGAGAATGATGTCCGGTCTATTGTGGGTCGCCGTCTGGTCAGTAAGCATAGTGAGGTTCCAGTAGATCTTATGGTTGTTACTTTCAAAAACAGATTCAGGAGTGTATTTATAGTAACTTACCCTTTCCGTCTGCAGCAGCAACATCTGGAGTGGAGTTAAATATCTAGGGGTTATTTTTGATCCATACCTTAGTTTCTATGAACATTGTGATTACATAACTCATAAAATTTCAAAAAAAGTTAGCTTCATAGGAAGGGTTGGAAAACAATTATCGTTAAGTACAAAGGTAATGTTATACAACAGCATAGCTGCGCCGCACCTTGAGTTTTGTTCCACTCTTATGTATGGCTTGCCTGCATTTAAGATCGATCGTATGCAGATTGTACAGAACAGAGCTATGAGAGCGATACTACGGTGTAATAAGTACACCCCGATTTCATCAATGCTCCGCACACTAAGTATGTTGTCTGTCAAACTAAAAATTTTAATAAATACTCATATATTCGTGTTTAAAATTAAAAATCGATTGTTACCACCCTATATCTGTAACAGAGTGAATTTGTTAAGGGATGTGCATAATTATAACACCAGAAATTATACTGATATCGCAATATTAAACGCATGTAACACTAACTTGATGCTTAACTCTGTGATGTATAAAGGTTTTATAGAATTTAACAAGTTACCCAACGAAATAAAGAACGGTGATAATTTTAATGTTTTTAAGAGATTATTGAGAGCGCATGTGTCTAGTGTTTGATTTTATCATTTTGAACATTGTGTGTTTGTAAAATGGGTTTATTTTATCATCTTATTTTATTGTACATGATTTTATTTTTATTGTATATTTTCATTCTGTGTATTTAAATGCTTTCAATGTTTTTCCATATAGCTATTTATGCTCAATAAAGATTATTATTATTATTATTATTATACCTTACCTGCTATTTCCTGATGGATTATCTTCGCAACTGCAGCGTGCCTAACCTTATATTCTGTTACTGCGAACGTTTGGCATCCTGCTGTAATATGCTGGATGGTCTCAGTGGTTTGACAGCCGTATCGACGTCGATCATCCGATGCATCTCCAATTATGTACTTGAGATAGTGTCTGGTGAGAATCACTCGATCTTGAATAGCCAGCAGAAAGCCGTCGGTTTCGGGAAACATTTGTCCTGAAACTAACCAATAGTTCGGCGCTGTATTGTCGACGGGATCCTGGGCAGCCTCATTCGCATGCCTCCCATGTAAGGGCTTTTCCTTCCACACTCGTATTTTCTCAAGGTCGGTATGATGGCGGTCTTGAACCTGGTGTTCTTTTAAAAGCAGTGGTGTAGAGTCATCTACGTTACAAACTGCCCTATGAACGTCTGAGGAATGCGCTTTTCCGTGAAAACCACCCAATTGTTCACGTAGATCCGCTAGACCTCTTCCATTTAGATGTCTTGACAAGGTTCTTTGCTCCACTGCGCTCCTCGGATGGTGTGTGTGTGCTCTTGTAAGTAAGGTTCTTGTTTTCCGCTGGAGATTTTCAATGTCACTGCCGGTTCATACTACCAATCCAAACGAGTATCCAAGGGCGTATATAAGGGGGGCAGGGGTGCCTTGCCCCCCCCCCCCCCCCCCTGGAAATTCACGTAAATAATGTATAAACTAACAAAACTTAAATCCAGAGCATATTACAAATTATGGGAAAATAAAATTCGAATTTGCCCACATTTCCACCGTCTCCATCCTGGTCACCATTCTCGTTATTATCGTGATTCTCATTCTCATCATCATCATGATCCTCATTACTTTCGTTGTTGTTATGCAGGTTTAGTAGTTCGCGTTTTACTTTTGTTTGATGGTGTTGAGTCTCGCAGCTGGAATCAGATTGTTTTTGATGATAGGACGATATTGATCTGCCACTCTCTCCTCTGTTATATGCAGCTCTGGTTAATCTCTGCAGAATTTAGTATGCAGTCCTTGTCGATACGCGATGGTCTCTCGTCCTAACTGTGTTACCCTAAAATATATACGTATTGTATTATTCATTCATTCATGGACGGTGTCCATTTCATGCGTCGTCTGGGTAATCCCATCTGAGTGAGCGCTGGCTGAAGTTACTGCGCAGCGTATCAGGGTTCATAGGTGACACCTGTGTCGTTGTTGTGGTTGTGAATCTGTAGTTTATTGTACAGCAGGGTCCCGTCTCCTCAGCACCCGGCCACCGACGTCCCGCAAGTTGTTATGCCCAGTTCCAGACATGCCCTGGCGATCCCCAGGCAGCGACCTTTCTCCGAGGCTTCGGTTGTTCTCTATTTTCATGGGTATGCCCCTTTAACATAGGGGATACGGCATTTTTTACCTACTGCCAGGTAACTGGGACCCGTGGGGACGTCACGCCCCAAAGCAGCCGAACCAAAGTTCAACTACACCCGTGCGGGGTTATTATTATTATTATTATTATTAATAATATTATTATTGTTATTATTATTATTATTCCTGACAAGCAATTACAGTATCCAAGGGCCCTTTTCGGGACAACTTAAATTCCTCTCTATTGACCTTGATTGACGCATGCATCAATCAGCACTGTATTTCGCATCATAATATAGTCGTTTTTTCTTTTATTTCTAAAGCGACTTGAGTGTGTTTACGGCCAATCACTATTGATATCACGGTGATTTATTCCTGTGGCCACATGTCCATTACCTCTTCACTCAGGGGTACGTATATTGATATTTTTTCCCAGTATTTCTTCTCTATATTTTTAGGCAGTCGAATGGTATTTTTTTTAAGGTAGGTTTGCTGCGTTTGCCTCTTTGTGGATACCATATCCGGCCTATTACCTGATATGTGTTTGTCTGTGTGGACAGTTCTGGTTGGTGAGTGCAATAGGGCAAAGAACAATAGTTGCGATCTACTTGACTTAATAAAGCCTGATGTGTAATTTTAGCAACGTTATCATGCCGTTTCGTACGCGCAGTTGAGCATCCGCTTATGATGTATTCTATATTCGGCTGTGGTCGAGCAGGCAGGACATCTGTCAGAAGGGCCTGTGGGCTCCTATATTACATATTTCGTGTAGTTTCGGGTCGCCACTACTCTATCTTGTACTGCCACTACGAAACTCTCAGTTTGCGCGAATATTTTGCCATATTTGAGTCGGTAGAAAGATGCCTTACTGTCAATGTGATTTGCAGCAAGGATGTTAGGATACTTTCCATGTAGGAACTTGGGAGCAACTGCTCAATTTCTTGCCGATATATCTGAAGTCATGTTTCCGATTCCGCGAGGGGCAGATTAAGCCTTATGGGTGTGAGGTTGTTGTCGACTGATATTATTGCATTATGACGGCGCCTAGTTTTGGCTCCCTCCCTAAAATGCTTAAGTAAGTTACGAGTTTGCCTCTAGGTGCAAGGTAACCAATTCCAATACTCCCCCTCCTTCTATGCAGTCTCGGCAGGTGGAAACGGTCTTCAGAATATTTGAGGTGCTTCGGGATCTGTTTCAGTCCATTTAATACTGCCAAATGTATATACATCTACAGCTATGGCATATGTGTTGATCGCTTTTGCTTCATTTAAAGCTGACAAACTAGTTTTTAAAATTTGCGTCATCTTTTCCTTTCCCTTATTCTGTTTTTCACGACCTTGCCTTCTAGTAGACGCGTTTGCTCATATCCCAGGTATTTGTATGGTTAATTTTCCTTCATGGTTAATATTTCTTCTTCTTCCTCGCCAACTTAGTATGCTGTTTACTCAAGACATAACCCCCTTTATTGCTTTTATTCGACAATTGTCTAGCCCAAACTTCATCTGGATGTCTTTGGAGAATTTGGTCGTAAGCTTAAGCGACTTATGGGGCTCCTTCTAATTCTAAATTCCCGTTGGTCTTATATTTTATTATAATCATTCTTAATAAGTATTTCCAATATATCTTGTTTCTCACGTTTCAAAAAGCTTATTGTAAAATTAACAATTATTGAACGTTTGGTAACGTCAAAATTCGTAAGGCAAACAGTAATTTAAAAAACGCGTTTGTCGCTTTATTTCACGCAAACACATCAAAAAATTATATACTGTTAAATAGAGATATCACTTTGGTGTTAGGTGACTTTAATGCCAAAAGGTAAAGCGGGCAAATACGTTGGAGAATGGGGACTTGGAGTAAGAAATGAGAGGGAAGTTAGACTACTTCAATTTAGTCAAGAATATGATCTAATTATAACAAACACTTTCTATGAGCTTCCAAACCGACGACTTTATACATGGAATTCCCGACAAGATAACCCTAATAATCTTGTCAGAAACTAGATAGATTACATCTTAATAAATGATCGGTATAAAAACAGCATAAAGACGGTAAAAACCTACCCAGGAGCGGATGTTTCATCCGACCATAATCCTGTAGTGGCTAGACTCAACATTAAACTGAAAAAACAAACACCTAAGAAAAGAAAGCCATATTTAGATCTCACCCTCCTCAATAATACTGAAACAAGACAAGAAATTAAGAACAAAAACAATGAGAATCTGAAGAACATCACCGCACCAGAGATAGACATTCCAAATAACAAAAAATGTCACATTAACAACAAATGGGAAGCTTTTAAATCTTCCCTAACCGAACCAAGCGAAACAATTCTGGCAAAGAAAACCCGTTCCCAAAAACAAGAATGGATGACTCCTACGATACTTCAACTGATGGAAAGGCGACGGAGACTCAAGAACGACAAGAAAGCAGATAACGATATCCAAAAAAGAATTCGCAAACAAATAAGGCAAGCCAAAGAGGAGTGGTATAAAGAGAAATGTGAA
>MU182768.1:507994-534691 GCA_016904865.1 Pissodes strobi
CAGCGAGACGCAGTTTGGTTTTCGAGAAGGTTTTGGCACAAGGGAATCATTATACGCTTTAAATGTATTCGCATAACGATGCATGGACATAAATCAGGATCTGTACATATGCTTCATAGACTACAACAAGGCTTTCGACAGGGTAAAACACGACCATCTCATCACAGTTTTAAAATCAAAAAATTTAGACAGAAAATACATCAGAATTATTGCTAATTTATATTACAATCAAAAAGCAATGTTAAAGGTAGAAGGACATACCTCAGAACAAATGAAAATAGAAAAGGGAGTCAGGCAAGGGTGTGTCGGCACTATTCAACCTTTATTCGGAGGAAATAATAAATAACATAAACGGAATACCCATTAATAACTTGAGGTATGTTGATGATACAGTACTGATAGCAAGCACACTCCAAGATTTACAAATACTAGTGAACAAAGTAAATGGAGAAAGCGAAGAATATGGACTGACAATGAACGTGAAAAAAACTAAATTCATGTTGATAAGCAAAAGAACAAACAATGTCGGACAAATCTACATACACAACCAACCAGTACAAAAGGTAAAAAAATCGAATACCTCGGTACCATTAACAACAAAGACAACGACTGCTCCCAGGAAATAAGAATTAGAATAGAAAAGGCAAGATCAGCGTTTATGAAAATGAAAAAAATATTCTGCACTAGAGATATCAGTTTGGCCTTGAAAATCAGAATGCTGAGATGCTATGTGCTGTCTGTGCTGCTTTATGGCATGGAGGCATGGACCCTGAAGAAAGAAGATATAAAAAGACTAGAAGCTTTCGAACACTGGACATACCGGAGAATACTAAAAATTAGCTGGATAGAAAGAATAACAAATATTGAAGTGCTAAGACGGATGAACAAAGAAAGAGAAATAATTCTGACAATTAAAAAACGAAAATGACAGTATCTGGGACATTTTATGAGGGGGTCAAAATACAGCTTGTTACATTTGCTAATACAGGGAAAGATTCAGGGAAGAAGTGTCGGAAGAAGACGCCACTCGTGGTTGAAGAACCTGCGTGACTGGTACGGATACACAAAAAATCAGTTGTTTAGATCTGCTGTTTCAAGAATACGCATAGCATTTATGATTGCCAACCTTCGCAACGAAGACGACACCTGAAGAAGAAGAAGAAATAGAGAATTAAAAAGTCTATAAAATTGAAAAGCAATATACAGGGGTTCCATCTCTAAAATAACTATCTCATATGTGAAAAGTATAACACAATTTATAAAAAATACTACAACTTTTTAATTTATAGTTTTTTGTAACTCATCAGTTGAATAAGATAGATGGGCGGTTCATTTTTAATCAATAACCTGTACATTGCTTGTTTAATATATATCGTGTATATAGTTCTAGAGATATGGTTGTCGATAAGATTTGATTTAGTGCTAACCAGCAAGTTTTTTCTTTACAACTAAAAAAAATCTTCTTGAAATAATAGGTGTGCATAATTTTCTAGATATTTGGAAAAAAATTTGTGCTAAATCAACAGGTGAAACAATTTTCTCTGACCCTTTTTAATTTCATAAAACACCTTATGGTACTTATTATCTAAACGTAAAATATTTCGCCCTCACCTGATTCAAGAAAGTATAGTGAATACTAGTTGTACTTTGCAATAAACTTTTACGTCATTTCTAATATTTGTAAAAATTTTGCAGGTGGATTTATGATGTATACATATTTACATGCAAATTAATTTTAATTACTGATAGATTTTAAGTAGTAGGTACTTACTTATAATGTTATCTATCTTGCTTGTTTGCTTGTAGCATAAATTCCATGGATTATCCAAAAACTTTTCAATCATCATTATACACTTGGTACAATATCCACAGCAACTTTGCCTGATTTGATAGATTAACATATTTCGGCAACCATTGTCAGATGATGTTAATATATATCCGTGTTTAGGTTACTTAAAAGTGACTGCTATAATCAGGCGAAACGTCACCGAAAATATAATTTAATTTTCCTTACACGAACCTAATATGCAAGAATTAAACAAATAAGTAAAAGAGTGAGGCGAATTGAATTACAATAATTGAAAAATAATATTCATATTAGCAAATATTTTCAGGAAAATTATAATAAGAGCATTGTAAATACTTTACTCAATATATTTACAAAATATTTTTAGGTCCATATAATATATATGGTATGGTATGGTAGAGGGGTCGCTCGGCAAGATTTGCCCTTCAACACGTCGACCACAATTGATCTTTTGTGTACCCTTCCAATTTTACACGAAAACTTTCTTCCGAAAACCTCAGAATATTTCGAGGGTTGAGCTTTTGTAGATCTCCAGATACCACAAGGGCATTTTCGAGATGCCTCAACCATAGCCAGAAGAATTTAGCAACGAAACTCTCCCGCGGCGTCGCGTCGCCACAGCCGCGGGAGAGACCTTAAATATAGAAACGTTTTTAAAATAAATTATCAGAATTAATAGGTGTTAATAGAATTTGATTATTTCTTAGCCATATGTAAAATAAAATGCAAATAAACCTATTATCTTTGTGTGAAATATTCTATATTTTAAACAAATAAGTGACAAACATAAGATAGGTATTATCCTAATGCTTAAATATTTTATTTAACCCAATATAAAGCAAACCAAGATATTTATTTTAATTATTTCTTTCCTGAACCATTATTTTATATTTAAATTGATTATTCTTGGGTATTAGGGTCATATTTTGAATGCAAAGTATGTTTTTCGGACGTTTCGCCTGAACATGGTAGGCTTCATTAACATTGTTTATTCGTCATCTACAAATAAGAGCAATCCTTTAAAATAGAGTAGAGATCAACTTACAATAATTGTTAAAATATCCCAATTCTTTCATTTAACAGTCTAAACAGTTTTACATCTAAAAATTCTGTGTATAAAGTATAACACGTCAATTGACTTACAGTTACCAATCTATTGACATATTCATATATACTAAATTCGAACTTAACAATTAAAATTAAATACATAATACATACCTTGAGAATACGTCACATTGATAAAAATGGCGGTGTAAATACCCAACGAACAACCGAGTTTCTGTTGCTGCTGAAATCTAAATAGGTAAATTTTGCATTTTTTCGATGTTTTAATGATCTCTTTTAAGTTTTTTTTGTTATAAAATATATATTGTGTTGAGTGTTAGAATTTTTAGAATTAAATTAATATTAATTACTGAGTGAGTGTTAGAAATTGTTAATATTTTTCTATCGTTAATTCCTTTTTTTATATGTACCATTTCTTTATATGACAGTTTGAGGTAATTTTGGTCTTTTGCTAAAATGTTGACCTCATTAAAATTAAATTCGTGATTGCTGTCCCTGTTTGTGTAACGCTGTAGAAGCGTTCTTTGTATATTTGTGTCCATTTAGTCTGCTACACAACCATTGAGTAGTCATACCTATACACTCTTTTGGTCAACTTAGACATGCAGTAAACTACATTAGACTGTTTTCTGACTGAGTCTTTGCTTTTCAGAGGGGTGTATAAATTCTTTAGTATATTTTCAGCGTTGTGTTTTGATAAAATGTACTTAATTTTTTTTAGACAAATCTTGGGTGTATGGCAATGCTATGTATCTGTTGTTTTGGTTGTCATTTTTGTCAACTTTGTGGTTTTTTGTGTTGTAGATTTTAAAAGTACGTTGTTTGATGGTTCTTTCTATGTCCTTCATTAGAAAGTGGTTCTTAAAAAGAGCGTCTCTGATGCTTTAAAAAAAATAAAACTTGAAAATTCATATGGTTTACTACGATTTCCTCTAAATATTCCATGACTAATTGGGCTACGCTTGAGGAGATTGGTGAGCCCATCGCATAACCATCAAGCTGTTGATAAGCAGTAAATTCGTCACATGTCAATAATGTGCGATTCCTCAGAATGATCCATTTTTCTTTAATTATAATGTTAATCAGTTCGTTGGGAATATTTGTGTACAGGGATATTACGTCTAGTGTTATGAGTTTATAGTTATTTGTGATGTTGACTTGATCAACAAACTTTTTAAATTCAAATGAATCTTAAATATAATAATCATTATGACATGTAATTTTGGACAGACATTTTGACAGATGGCTTGGCAACTTGTGAAAAGGAGATTGTATACTAGAAACTATTGGTCTAAGCGAAATAGGTAAATTGCGGATTTAATCCTTTTCACACAGGTAAACTGCGGAGGGACAAGGCTCAGGGTTAAAATTTGTATAGGTAAATTGCGGAGAAGCACGTCAGGTACAAACCACGGTACCAAGAGGGTGTACTCCTTACTATAATTATGGGTTAGTTTGGGTTAGTTTTGGTTAGTTCCTGTTCGTTGAGCCCTAGTAGCGAGCGAAGCGAGCGAAGGGTCATGGGTGAAGTGAAATAATATTTTAGTTTATTTAAATATCTCAATATATGCCTGGAATCTTCTCCGCAGTTAACCTCTTTTCTAAAGAGTGGTCACTCCGCAATTTACCTGTACCTTTATTTTATCTACAAATATTTTATTGCTTTGGCTCCGCAGTTTTCCTATGTCCGGTCTAAGAGGTCTATTAACTTTATGTAATATAGGCATACCATAAAATTTTGGAGCAACTGAATTTTGTATTTTAAGTTGTTTAGCTTCAATATCCGATATACGTTATTGTCCAAAAAATTTGTCTATAAAATAATTATTTTTCGTCTGAAAGCTATTGGTTAGGTCGCCCCTTATTTCTTTGTTTTTTTTTTGTCATTGAGAAGTTCGCTTATTTTTTTATCATATTCGTTGGTATTCATTAATACAGTTTTATTACTTTTATCGGATTTTAAAATATTTTATCATTTGTTTTGGATAATTTAAGTTGTAATTTATTCTGATTTGTTTTTGTGCCTTTAATTTTGTGATTTGTTATAACATTAATAATTTATGAGCGAATGGTATCTTTTCCTCAGCCGGTTTATCGTAAATTACTGATTCTACAGCTGAGATGTATTCTAATGTAGGCAAATTTGTTTCTTTAATAATTGGTAAGGAGAATTTTTCTCCTAAAGCTAAAACCCCTGCGACATCTTGAGGTATTGGTGTATTTGAGATATTATCTAACCAGTTAGTAGTGTCACTTTTTGTTTCATATCCTTGTGCCAGCGAAACTAATTTATTGTATTTATTAATATTTTAATGTTTTATGCGGTTAAATGTAGCCTCTACTTATATGATCATATCTGAAAAAATTATCTAGTGTATCCTATGGCAATACGTTCTTTAATTTGCTAGTGTTATCAGTTATGAGTTTTTTAGTTTATTTATACAGTTTCTTCTTTTCGTGATTGTCAAATTTAATATTTTAAGTTTAGTGCCATTCATAATGTCAATAAATTGACGTGACGATTTTACTGAAGGTATACACATCACGTTATCCAATAATTACGTCCAATATAAAAATGATTTCTATCAACAGCTTGATGATTGTGCGATGGGCTCGCCAATCCAATTTCTTCAAGCGTAGCCCAATTAGTGATGGAATATTAGTAAGAGGAAAACGTCCTACGACATATTAATTGTCCAGTTTTATTTTTTAAATGTTACGTGGACGACTGTATCGCAGCCATCCCACAAGAAAACACAACAGATATTCTAGATGCTTTTAATAAGTTTTATAAAAAAATACAATTCACAATAGAAATAAAAAATAATGACAAAATTAACTTTTTAGACATAACATTAATTAGAGACATAAATACTGACACCATAAGAACCAAATGGTACAGGAAAGAAACTTGGTCTTCTCGCTATCTCAATTTTAACTTCCATCGCCCAAATAATCAAAAATTCATCGTAATGAAAGACGCACTTTTTAAGAACCACTTTCTAATGAAAGACATAGAAATAATCATCAAGCAACGTACTTTTAAATTCAAGAACAACGCGGAAAACCACAAAGTTGACAACCAAAACAATAGATACTTAGCATTGCCCTACACCCAAGATTTGTCTGAAAAAATTAAGTACATTTTATCAAAACACAACATAACTATTTAATTTATCTCCATTTACCACTAAATGCTAATTAAAGTTTAGTATCTAAATAAAACCGGTCATTTCAAAGTAAGAATTTTTATTGTCTCATTATGACCACTGCGCATCGTGGCGAAAATTCGTGGAGTAAGCCAAAATCACATATCTCGAACAAAACTTCGTTTTAACTAACCCAGAGAGTGAATTACCGACATGGTGGCAGTTCTCCAAGAATACTGGAACCGGTATATGACAGTTCAATTCATTTCAAATAAACTCCTTTTGAGAATTTATTGTTATTTGAGAAATAATTTATCATACAAATTGTTGCCTATTACTCCACCTCAGTTGTAGACTTTTTGAATAAAGCCTCTTCGGCTCTGGTCCCAGGGTGTAAATAGCACAAGTGCTAATTTAGTGACTCTAACGAAGCTGAAAACATAGTCAATTCAAAACTTGATAAAGTGCACGAGCTTTTTACTGATTTAATTGCATTTATTAATCATTTTCATTTTTAGATTTCTCGTCCTTGACAACGGGGGCAGATTTGTTCCTCGAAACGTGGAGCATTTTCCAGATCTTTTAGGTTTCAGCTTCAGTTATTACTTGTGTTTTTACACCCTGGAGCTAGAGCCGAAGCGGTCTTATCGAAAAGATCTACGACTGAGGTGGAGTAATAGGCAACAATGTGTCTGATAAACATGAATCCTCCACAACATTATAGAACATATCTACAAGAAATGAGAAATAAGGTTTCGTCGAGATCACATTTTTCATTGGCTCTTCAAAAGAAAAATCTAAACTTTTTTTATTCACGCCGCGCATACAAAACCTTCAACTCTGGTGCGTCCAGAAAAACTTATGAATTTTTTAAATCCTTTCTAATAGGCCTCAATATGTAAATATTGGAAAAGTTACATCAAATAAATACATTGCATCCGCTGGAGTTCCACAGGGTAGTAATTTAGGCCCTCTATTGTTCACTCTTTTTATACAGAATATGCCGGAATGTCTTAGAGGCTCTACAGGTCTTCTTTTTGCAGATGATTTTAAACTTTTGAAGCAGGTGGAATCTGTTAAAGACAGTCAACAATTGCAAAAAGATTTGAATGATGTATGTAAGTGGTTCCATACTAATAATAGTTGTTTATCGTATAACTATGGAATAAATGACATAAAATTGGATCTGAAGACTGAAGTGAAAGACTAGGTATAGTATTTCAGAATAGTTTTAGATTTAAAAATCATTATTCATATGTTGTGAGTAAAGCATATAAATGCCTAGGTTTCATCATTAGAAACAGCAGAGATTTTAATATTTCAACTATCATCCGCCTATATAATGCCTGTGTGAGACCACATCTGAAATATGCGTTGCAAGTGTGGATGCCAACAACAGCATATCTTATAGATTTTATAGAAAGGGTTCAGAAGCGTTTTTTGAGGTACCTCTATGTCAAGAAATACAATGCATATCCATAATATTGTCACGAGTAGTTTAGGGGGTAGCTCGTTTTATTTAAAGAATACCTTCTCAGAGAAGAGCCTCGTCGCGATTAGTACAATGACGGGGTCTCAATGCTTCCTTTAATCTACCACTGGATGTTCTACTCGTGAGGACACGCCTTGTTTAGCGTGCCGGGGGGTAACTGAGGTAGACCGGGATCGCGTGACGTGGGGTAAGAAGAGATGATAAAGTAAGCACGTTTAGTTTATAACAATAACAATGTATTAACGATAAAACTTTAACAACAATTATTGGTCAGAAAAATGAGATTCTATTATACCCGATTACTACGGTGCGCATGTTTTCTCGATTTGAGGTACTGTTTATAGGTCTTTGTTTACTGTCTTATAATTTATAGTTTTTCTTAAGAGTTGGGTTTTATTTAAGAGCACTAAGAGCTTTCACTAAACTTTTTAACTGACTATTTAGACACTTGTCTTTCTGAACACTCTGACAAACTTCTTGTCAAGACTTTACTATGGAGGTTGTGCAACCCCTGGTCCTAGCAGTCGTCAAATGGCTAACCGGTACCAGGTTGGGTAGGAAAGGAATGGAACCTAAAGCAGTCGTATGACTAACTTTAGGAGCGGATAGAACCCAGAAGGCAGTCGTCAAGTGGCTAACCTTGGGAGCTGGAGGTGAGACCAAAGTCTCCCGAACTGAGGATTCGGTAGCGTATTTATATAAAACAAAGTGATGATTGCATGCATAAGGTTCAAAGTCGCTCCCGTTGATTGCTCGCGTTGTTTATAGTTTGCCTTTAATGTTTATATAACAATCTTCAAGTTCAAACTTTCGACAGGGTGATATTTGTTTAGTAGCTTATGCATTTTAGTAGATTACAATATGGTCTCGTATAGATCTATGCTGCAGGATTTTAAGATGGGCAGTTTGGATGAAAGAAGGAACAAACAGGCTACTTTGTTTATATGCTTTATTATTAACAATATTAAGTACAAAGACTGTGACCTGATGCGCTTTATAAGGCCGAGTGCCCCAAAGGTCAATCTTGGAATTTTAAATTATAATTTATGTTTAATATCAATTTATTCAGTTTGTCGTCTTTCAATAAATTGATGTAGTGTGTAACATAGGGTTGCCAACTCCAAGATTTTATAAATCGGGATGTTGCACATCAAAAATCGGGACATCCCTAATAAAATCGGGACCTAAAGTAAAGAGTTGAATGTTTCCTGTGCACAACATCAGTTTTGAATCCAGGGAGGATTTTTAATGAGAATATAGAATATAGTCAAGAATAAATTTTATTCGAATTTAAAAGAAAAACAATTTTAGGCACAATAGGACTTTCTAAAGAAAATAAAATAACCGAATATAGAATACAATATCCTACCTAGTATATACCTACATATGTAACATGAAAACATAACAATAATATCAATGAGAAACAACTAAAAGGCTACCTGTAAATTCTAATTCTGTGTAGATAACATATTACAAAGGAAATTTATTCCTATGCAATGTAAAAAATAACATTTTGTTTTGTAATAACTAAGAACTAACAACTAAAAAATATTCTATTGCGTTATTTGAAGGGAGTGTTTTTTTGGGTTTTTGCCGAAGTCAGCTTTGATTTATTGCTAATTGCGTGCTTGTAAAATTCTCTACAAGTCTGTGTAAAATTAACTTTTATTTGTAACTCACTTTTAATATACCTCAAGTTTCCTTTTATATAAGGAGTGAATATAAAACGGGTGTATCTTGTATCTGTTTGTCGTTTTTGCGGGCAAATTTGATTCTCGATTGAAAATCGGGACATTTGGCGTCCCGCCATAGGTCTTGGCGGGACGTAATGAAATGGCCCCAAAAATCGGGACGTCCCGCGATAATCGGGACGGTTGGCAACCCTAGTGTAACAAGGAAATCAAGAGGTCTCAGATAGATATTTTCATCCGATCGGATGAAAAACTATACCTTTCCGATGTGTTTTCTCACCGCAAAAGTCATGATTCTAGTATATTGTATTCGTTGCTTGGCAACATGCAATAACTGTACGTACATGATTTCCGTCCTAGGACGGGAATATAACATTTCCGTCCTAGGCCGGGAATATAACATTTCTGTCCTATTTAATCACATTTTTGTCAGATCTGACGTTTATCAAAAGCAAGCTTTAACTGTGGTTTCCGTAGTTACGAAATAAACTCCAAGCTCGCTCGATTCAAAACTTGATATTTTGTTGAGTTTAAATTTAAAACATCGTTTTTATTTAGAGTAATATTTGGCACTATTCTTATAAATACGTATTTTAATTAATTCCAATCGGATAAAAAATAGTATGGGCAACTCGTAGGAGAAGCACATTCCTGTACTCCTGTGTTGCTGGACGAGGCGCAGCCACCACAGTCGTCCAGGAATGTTTTGCTTTTCCTACTAGTTACACAATATACTATTTTAATGTTTCTGCAGCAAAAATAAAAGAACTTCTTTGATTGTTGGCTGTACTCTCGAACATTAAGTAATGTGTGTTCACTGTTAATTTTGTAACTTTTATATACTGTTTTATTCTATTTATATGTTTTTAGGAAATTTTTAGTTGTTATGTGTTACTCATTACCTGTAAGTACTATGTCAATGGTGTTTGTAAAGAGTATAATTAAATAAATAAAATAAATAATATTGAGTTTTGTTATCCATAAAGTAAGCATTCTGGCGTTTCTGTTTCTAAAATATATCCTGACCCTTTCAAATTATGTTTAATAGAAGTAATAACTTAATTTTAAGACACCTTATATTTGGAACAATAATGCAGATACGAAAAAAAAAAATAAAAAGCAGTTTCGAAAAGCTGATTTGATGTCTAAAAAGAGTTTCTGGATGGTGGAATCCTTGTTCATTTCAGTTTTACTAAGCGTAACATATTGTAAACAGTTTACATGTATTCTTGTTCATTTCAGTTTTACTAAGCATAACATATTGTAAACAAATTACTTGTATTCTGAATATCTGAACTTATCTTTTTTTAACACCATGTACAGGTTTGTACCAATGCTAAAGAGCCGCTACACTACGCCATGCTACCTCTATCCTCTTCACTTCACACCCCTTATACTACATTTCTGAACGCAGCATAGTACTCTGTTTTTGTCGACCATTATTCATGTGATTTCAAAAGAAATGTTAAAAACTGCATTCAGATACGTTGATTACTTTAGTAGATATGCTTTTTTTAAATTGATCTAAAAACTTACTTAAGTAGGTGCACCTGACCAGCAGATTAGTTAAACTGCGAAAATTCTCTTCGATAATTACATGAAACTACAATAAATTCACATTAAGGTTCAAACAAAATAGATAAACAGACAAGTAAAGGATATATTTACACATGTCTTTAGCAGTAAGTTTAGAATTACGCCGACATACAAATTTTATGACCTAAATATTTTTTGAATGAAATTAAATCCTAAAATTAACCCATTCATTAATTTTTAACGAGAGGAGATCGTATAACATCAATTTTGGAGTAACTTTTCTACAACAAGAAGATGTATAAGAAAATAAACTAAAAATTATCAAACAAGGGACCATGATAGAATATGGATTTGATTGGATATTTCGAATACCCATGCATGGGTTGTCTATTTATGTCCTCTGTCTACTTAGCTTGCGTACATTTTCTTTTTATTGTCTGGGTATTTAATTGTATGTAGAAAATTCTTTATTTTACTATTTTTAGACGACTGTTATTGAAGGCAAGGGTAAAGGCAGGAAAAATTCTTATCAAAGTTAAACGCTTATCAAAGTGAAACGCCCCTTTAATTAAGCATGTTTCAGTATAGCTAGAGGGCTGAAATTTTCAGGACATGTAGCCGGGGCTAGGAGGGAGGAGAAAAAACTAAAATAATTAATTTCGGGAGAACGAGAAGAGCCATGGTAGGTGCGCCTCATGGAGGACTATCTCTGACCATATGGGGGAACCGGGGCACTAATTTAAGGGACGATTTTGGGGAAATACCGGTTTTTGCCGATATCTCTGCAACGTGGGAGGTGGAATTATACCCCTGCCCTCACCTCCCCGGATACTTGGAAAAAATTTTAAAAAAGTGTTGAAACCGAGGGAAAAAGATGAGAAGAAAAAATCTTTAAAGAAAAAATAAAAACTCAATTCCTTATATCACTTTCAGAAGTTTCACTTCCGTTGTGTGCTTATAAAGGTGAGGCACATAATTTTTTTAATTATCAGACATAGTATAGTATATAATTTCAACGTTCTAATCTTGATGTAAGAGTATATTGCCTGATTAAGTGGTTAGGAGACTTTTTATAGTTTATTTGGTTTATGATGTTATAGCTTGAGAGGATAGAAAAGTTTTTTAGCCAGACTAGTTAGTTTTTAAGAGAGTTTCGAATATCAGTTTCCCTTTATACTTTCTTGATAGAGGTATAATAAATGAACGTTCTTTGACATCTTTCGTATTTTTTTGTCTTACGAAGTCAAGCATATACATTGACATTGCGTGAAAAGGGGCATCATTTCGCTTTGCAGGCCTTTTTGCTTAGAGAGACTTTAGATAAGTGACTTTTTCAGTTGTACAAAGTATTTTAAAAAGTCTAAACTTAAGTAAAATATTTAGTGATTGAAAATGAATCCAAGTGGTTGAAGTCGGAAACGCGAATGGTCCATACGGTCTCGGTATGAGTCAATGAGTAGTAGCAGTAGCAGTAGTTCAACTACAAGCTCCAACAACCAAGTGAAAACCGCAAAGGTTTTAATTAATATTTGATATCTTAGGCCGGGAAAATATGTGGTATTTAAACGTACTAGATTTAGAATCCAACTATTTAAATAACTTCTTATAAACTTTGATGATTTGTATACACGCATAGTTACCTCAAAGAATATTATTACACCCATTATTTTTTCCTTCACAAGCAACAAAAGACAAATTTAGATTTACGAAGTTGATTTTTGGTCATCGATATAAAATTTTAACAGTATTTCACCTGATTTAAAATATTGAAAAGTTAGTTTGTCATTTTAACTGGAACTACATCCAATAAATGTAATTAAATGATCCTTAAAATACGAAGTCATTTGCTTGATCAGATAATATAAACATAGTTTGAAGCTATTCGTTATGGAAGTATAGAAAATTTATTGAAGCTGTAATTTCTTCAGATTTACGGAAGTCTTCATTATCTACTTTTAAATTAAATTTAATGAATGCTACTAGTGAAACACGTATAATAAAAAATGCAAATGGAGTCTAATTAACGCAAAAAAAATTAGCTTCAGATTTCCCACATTAATACAATATCTGCGTGAAAAGTACGTGGAATAGAACCATCATACCATTAAAGCGTATACAAGTGTCCTTTTACTAATTGTGGCTACTTACGCTAACATTAATACAACATAGCAAAAAAAATGAACGTCCACCAATTATTTAATAAACGTTTAGAGATGGCATGTAAGTATTAATGAAATGATATATCATTAAGTTAAAAATTGTAAAAGTTTCGGTCAACACCAAAAGGTTTTATACATTTGCGTGCCAAACAAATTTGTTTGAAATCTGCACAAAATTACAAGGTCAACGGTGTTATGGGAATTTGGCAGTATTAAATTGGATTCAACTACAATTTGTTATTGTTTGTCATTTTCTCTGTTTAATTAGTTTGCTTAATCATTGGCGTACTTGTGAAAAACTGTAGGATTGGTATAGGAGAACATAATGCTCAAAACAGTTATTCACAGTAGTACTCGCTTCAATGCGATTGATCATGAGCGTAATACAAATTCAGTATTCTATTAAAATACTATTTAGACCTGGTACAACAAATTAGCTGACAAACAAGATGTTTGCCAAATCATGATGATCCTAAAAGAATTTGTCCTGGTAGTTCAAGTTTTTTTTAAAAACTAATCGTAACTAATTTAATTCATAGTTAGTATCAGATAACAATAATTACAAAACAATTATGTACTATGTAACTGTTATGACATTACTGAAAATAAAGCTAAGCAAAACATTACTTAAAATATGTCTAAATCTAACATTCAATACAAACCCAACTTGCAGTTACCAAACCAAGCAAAAGCAATATCAGAGAAGCTGCCACCAGACCCAATTTTATTACAGTCATGAATTTACTCTGCAAAAATTATTAGATATTATTTAATGTGGTAATAACTTCTTTACTGTAATAATAGAGTGGCAAAAAAATCCGAATTAGGGCGAGCATTATATTTGGAACACATCGAAAATATAGGGGAACATTTTAAAACATATGTCCTTGGCTTAGGTAGATGTAGATAATGAAAAATGAAAAAAATTAAGTTTAGTCTGCTGAGTATGTTGTCACTATAAAAGATTATAAATTTTATTTTATATGCTGCATTTAACAACAAAAGATTCTATATTTTGTGGTAAGAATTATTGAGTATTAACCTTTTCGCTTAATTAATTATAAATTCATTTATTTGATTTATTGTCAATAAGTTTAGTAGACTTCCAGTTGCAGCATATAGGAGTATTCATATTAATTAGTTATATATATGGTTAGTATTACATAATAATATGTATTAGCTTTTATAACACTGTTGTGGCTGTAAGTGGCTACTCTAATCATCCATTTGCAACACGTTTTTTTTTAAGATTAAACCCCAAATTTTTTTTCCCAATTAGTTAAAAGAAAATTGAATCTAGCCCCGGAGAGTCGCGTTACAAAGCCCGGCCCCTGTCGTGGGGTCGTTTGAGCGCCACCCGTTCTAGCCAGCTAAACGGAAAAAGCTCGGCAGGTGTTGTACCGAGTGGCTAGATTCGCTCATAAAATTAACCGGTTCCTAATTTCGAACTATCACAAAAAAGAGAATAATTATCAACCAACTTAAGAAAACACAATCTAAAAATTTAATGGACAGTATATTTGTTACTAAATTCTTTTTTTTTGCAAACACAGCAACAATCTATCTGAAGAAAATGGTTATATTAAAAAAAAAATGTGGTTGAGTAGACAAAAGAATGTTAAATGACTTAAAGTAATTAATAAAATAAACTGAGTACAATATGAAGATTGTACGTACAGAGACCAATTCAGTTGGAAAACCTCAGTTCTATATGCCTTATCACTAAATGCACTAAACTACTTATCAAAGTGATCACTTGGCGCAGACTAAGCTTCTTACAACTAGATATGCGTGCGCTAATAGCTGCACTGATGGTGATAATATGCCGCAATGAGCGGACACAATGATTAGATCAAAAAAACTTGAGAAGTTAATAAAAGCACCAGATCAGATTAAAAATATGGTTAGCTTGATTCATATGATAAAAAGATAACATTCAGAGCAGTTATATCTGCCGACTAATTAATGAAATGAAAAATTAATGAAAAGAATGAGGTTATCCAGCCCGCACTTATCTTTTAAAATGAGAAAACAAATCAAAGCAATTTGAAAAATGTAAATTAAATTAATTAAAATCAATGAGCTACCTCAATTCAATGTATGATTTATATCAATAAAAGTAAGCGAAGATTAAACATAAGACACAATGAAACATAAAACATATACCCAAATCCCGTCGTCGAACTCTGTCGATGGCCTCTAGTGCGGGAACCACAGCAGTTCTTTAACAGAAGTTCTGGCCCAGCAGAAGAAGTTCTGACCCAGCAGAAGAAGCTCTGACCCCGCAGAAGAAGTTCTGGCCTAGCAATAGAAGTTCTAGCCCAGCAGAAGAAATTGATTCACCAGGTAAACTACTGGCCCAGCAGAAGGAAATTGCAGTCCTTCAGATAAACTCTGGCCCAGCAGAAGAACCCTGAAATAATCCAGTACGCATTAAATTAAGCCCCCTTACTTTAATAAAAATCATAGACCTCCTTACTTTAATAAAAAAATCATAGACCCCCTTACTTTAATAAAAAATCATAGACCCCCTCCCTCTTTGCATAAATACATCTTCTTTATAAAACAAATTTTCCCGGACAAAAAAACCATGGACTTGCAGTGCAATAAAGCAAATAAACGAGACATTAAGGTTCAGGTAACTTGAATATAAAAAGATAGGTATGAATCACCCCTAAAAGAATATATAACTTCCCCATATGATCAAAATTAAAGTTGCATTAAAATAAAAATTCGGATCAGGTAAAATGGAGTAGATAAGATAACACATGGGAAAAGCAAATGGCGTTTTATGTGCACAAAAAAAAGGTAGATAAGCAGTCAATTTCATTAATTTAGGCAAAAATGGTAGCGATATTTACCTCAGATTCGGACTTGAGGGTATATTAGAGGAGATTCGACGGTCTCGGTCTTATGGGACGAACGTGGAAGCCGCTATAAATAATGGAAATAAAAAAAAATTAGCTAAATGGCGCTCAAGTGCTCCATAGGCCACAGAAATAGGAATCCAGAGAAAATGCTTACCTAGTACAGCTTGTAGAGCCCGAATAATCGGTCGTGTCAAAACACAAACAGAAATGCACGATAAATCCTCTCAAAAGGGTTGTATTATTTCACAATACGCAAAACGTGCAGTTTCTCGCTATACTGGCAAACGTTTCCCAGGCGAGCAAAACTAAAAAAGACCTCGTTCCGTCTTTCGTCAATTTGCCTTATATTAAATACGGCGACACAAGTAGTCATGGGCTGAAAACTTGACGAGTGTTTCGATACAAGAAATAATTCTAAGAAAATAAACGCCTTAATTCTCACTTATTATGGTGATAAATGACGGCGGAAGCCACGAGTAGTGAGCTAAAATTACATTCTTCCAGAAAGGCTAGAAAATGCTCTGACAGAAATAATAAACCTTCAAAAATCTAAACCGAGAATGAAAAACGCGCGATACCTAGCCCATTCCTATTATTTCGCAAAAACCTTACAAAAAACTGGTCCGCTGTACCGAACGAGAAATATATTTAAAGCAGAGGTCCAAAAACGATCTCCGGAACATCAACCTAGGGTTCTCAAAAGGTAATAGAATATTCAAACTGAAATTAAATTATGGTTCAATAAGTCAAATGCAACGTATTTGCAGGCTAACTGAATTCTTTAAAAATATAAATCGATTCGCTGGCATAATATAATGCAAATCAAGACAAGTTAACTTAATAATAAGGTACATACATCGCTTATCAACTAAAATAGATAATCACAATGGAATCTAAAAGCTAATACGAACATATAGCTAATCTATGCTTAAAACATAGGTAATTTTACATTGAGAAAAGAGGCAATTTCAAGCGAATTATTAAATCCAGAATTAATAAACCGATGAGTGCAAAATACAGCATAGGCTTTTCCCTAAATGCGGCATATAAATGAAATTTTAAAATTGGCAAAATCGAAGTGTTACACATTTTTTGTTGTCCACCAGCACTATGTGACTGTCTTTATTCCAGATTGGATAATATATTGGCTCGCTTAGGTTTATCAAGCAACTAAAATAAGATATTGTGTTATTAGTTAAACTTTGCTTGGTTATATTACAATAATTGTTTTCTTGCAGTTCTGTATTTAAGAAATGAGTTAATAACCTACCTTTGATCCTCGTTAGATCAGCCAAATTCATACACTACTTTCGGTTTGAATAATTCACATCTAATCTCAGGCTGATATGGCTTTAACTTGTTAGAGACACTGATTTGCTTTGAGATACTGCTGCTCTTTGCTTGTTTACCTGTTAATTCGAGAATGGTTGTTAGTTATTACATTTTCCTTTCTCTTCAATATTAAAACCTAGTACCTGTTGCTTATTTTCTTCTAAGACTTGTTGATTTCTGTATAGATTACTCATTGTTGTTTCTTCACATAGTGCTTTAGGGATTTAGGGCGTCCTCACATATTTTCCCCGTGGTTTTTCCCATATTTTCTTTAATTTTCATTTAATCGTCATGTTTGTTTTCCTTTCTTATGCTTCAGTGGATTTAGAGGTTATATTGTAGTTCCATCTCCTTACTTACAGTTGGGGACTTTGATATTTGGGATTACTACTTTATCTTTTCGAGTGGCATGCTGTAAATTTTGTAATATTCAATTGGTAGCCTTGAATATTGGTAATGCGGTCTTTTCACTTAATTGTTGCTGTCAATTGTGATTTTTATAGGTTTATTATTTCGTTTAGGAATATTTCCTATTATTTATTGAAAAATTTAATTTCAGTTCATTAGCTGTTGCTTCCGCAGTCGTTTTACAACGCTTAGTTCTCGTTTATTATCTTAGAAGTATTCCTCGTATCGACTGTTTCTTCATTTCGACCAGTCTTCTCGGCACTACCATTTTCTCTGATTCCGTGGAAGTGGCAAAAGCAAATTAATGGTAACCGATGATCTCGTTCTTCTAGAAATACCTAGTGGGAAGAGAGGAAGCGTTTTGCTGTAGTGCAATCCTAGGTGCCTCAATCTTTTGTATTGTGTTTAATACTACCCTTCTAGGGGATCTGTGATTGAGTCCCTAATTAGTGCTTGACACAACCAAGTTATTGGGATATTCGTATTGCACGAGGTAAGATTTTTCCCTGGAATATATTTTTTTACTGCCAGCCGGCACATGGTCGCCATAACCCTAAAGGTTATTTTCCATTATTTTTAGAGGCTTTCCGAGCTCACCTTATATAACTTCAGGCAACCCTTCAACTCGAGTGAGGTAAATATTGCTAAAGTTTTTTTGTCTAATTTAATGATTTAATTGCTTTTGTCTTTATTAATTTTTTTACATCGACCACCAGTTGCATTGCATTCCATAGGATATTTGAACCTTTTTTTTATCATATCTGAACTTTTTTCTTAATGTGACTTTAGTTTTGATCATATGGGGAAGTTTATATTATTGAGCGGTGGTTCATACGTATTTCTTTTATATTCAAGTTATTTGCACGTTTTGTGTTCCTTTTATTTGCTGATGGTTATTGAAAATCCATTGATAATTTCCATTGATTTGTTTTATAAAAAAATATATATGCAAGGGGGTATTAGTATTGGGTTATTACAGAGTTTCACTAACGGGGCCAGAAGCCAGAGACGTTGAGCTTTCGCCTCAACTGCTCAGCTTGCAGCGATCACTGAGAGATATGTAACCGAATTTATTTAACAGGATTGAATATGGAAAGCTTTGGGAATCACATATTCCATTACAATTATACCATGGGAATTTTAAAAAACTGCGCTGGACTTGTTCTAGATTATTTATATGAATATTATATCCTGGGGAATAGATTATTGACGCGTAATCTAACTTAGGTCGTCCACAGGAGTTATACAACAGTTTTACTACCCCAACATCATTGAAATCCCTAGTGCAACTTACAAAAAATCCGTAGCTCTCGTGGCGTCAGACATCATTTTATTAACATGCGGAACGAAAGAAAGGCTTGAGTCGAATGTTACGCCTAAATCGCATAAAGTATCACAACGAGAGACAGGTTCATTAGCAAGAAAACAATCATATACAACAATTGAAGTCTGGGCTGTGAATGAAACCACGCAACATTTTCCTAAGTTAAGCTGCAAGTTATTATTGAGGCACCAATCTTTGATCCGCTCCAAATTACGCTGAAGTGCGAGACAATCATCCAAACACTGAATCCTTTTAAACATCTTTACGTCATCCGCATATAATAGAAATTTTAGCGTAATATCCATACCAATGCCTTTCATAAATATATAACAACAGTTTGCAGTACACCAGAGGTAGCAGAATATTCGACAGAAGAACGTCTATAAAGAGAGACGTATTGGGAGCGGTTGGACAAATAATATGAAGCAAGGAGGTTAATAAGGGTGTTAGAAAATCCGATAGCAAGAAGTTTGCGAATTAGAACTCTATGCCCCAAACGATTAAAAGCCTTTGAGAAATCAAGACACACGACATCAACTTGAGAACTTTCATTAATAGATTCAGGAATGCACTCAGACACATCAAGTAAATTAGTAATAGTGGATCTTCCATTAAAAAAATCCATGCTGCTGAGTGCTGGTTTTTAATGACAGGAAATATTTTATCATACAGAAGAAAAACTTTACAGAAATTACACATAATGAAAACAGGTCTGTAGTTACTGATATTTATCTAATCGCCCTTCTTGTGCTTCTTGCTACTTAGGCTAATAACGTATTAATAGCTCTCTAGTTCTTCAGTTCCAGTCAGGCAACGATAAATCTATTTTTGAATGATGTCTAGTAGATTATGGTAATTGGTATTCAGTACTTCTTGCTTTCATCGCAAATTCCCTGGAAGATTCCTTCTAGGTGCTTGGAAATCTTTCATGATTGCTTTACGTAAGTTGGTGAGTTTTTCTCAGACCTGACTCTAATATAATAGAAGCAAGCTTGAGTAAATTTCCTCAATACCCTTTTGTAAACTGCTTTTTGATCTTTGCGTCACCATTTTGTCCAATTCTCTACAATTTTCTCCTTTACGTCTATTTAATCGCACTTTTCCTGTACGTATTGGATAGAAACAACAAAGCTCACTATGAAAGCTGGTAACAAACTACAGACTAATCCAATTGGAATAGATATGCTCATGTTGAGACTAAGTCTCCTAGACAGACCACTTGTGATACTAAAACGAACAAATAATGGGAAGAACGAGGGTAGTCGACAAGATCGAGCTCTTAGCTGCCTTAAAGAGGGATAGGTAGGTCACGTGTCATCACTTACAATATTGTTATTGTTTACAGTATTTTCCTTTCAAGGAATCTCGCACTCCTTTGCTACTCTTTGGTTTTCTCTCCAGGAAGGCGACTAAGCTGAAAGGTTTAGTTCTCGATATTTGTAGATATAGTTCTCAACATCGGATAATTGATTTAAAATGGAGACGATTTTTTGAGTGGCAAATTTCTGTTTCATAATATCCTTAACCTTATTTGCATCATAGGGCAATGCTATGTTTTTCTTTTGGTTTTACAAGAAATAAATGAACTAACTTCTTAGATGTCAGACAACTATGATTGGGACCAAATTGTTACATGTATGCAAATACAAATGGCTAGCGTTTTGCCCATTGCAGATTCTATAAGTTTGGCCTTACGGTTACATATTCATATCAAAGATTGTTGCGTAGTTTGAGGAGATGCCACCAAATAAGTTTCTTGGTTTAATATATGCAAATGGTGATGTCTAGCAACATTAAATCATATATATTATATTTCGAAGGCATTCGACAGAGTTTGGCATGACGGACTGCTCAACAAACTACCTTCCTTCAGACTGTCAGTCTCTCTCTGCAGCTGGCTTGCCAGTTTCCTTAAGAGCCAATCTCTGCACGTTGCCGTTGATGGACACATCTCAGACATATTCACCATTAATCCGGTCGTGCCTCAGGCCGCAATACTTTCACCAACTCTGTTCCTCATCTATAGTAATGATCTGCTGACCGAAACGAATAACCCTGTTTACAGTTTTGCAGATACACGTTACCGTTGATGGACACATCTCAGACACATTCACCATTAATCCGGTCGTGCCTCAGGCCGCAATACTTTCACCAACTCTGTTCCTCATCTATAGTAATGATCTGCTGACCGAAACGAATAATCCTGTTTACAGTTTTGCAGATGACAGTACCCTTGTCTCCCAATTTAGATCAGAAAAACCTTTACCAGCGACTGAGACTTATCAACGCAGAGCAGGAGCATATATACAGCAATTAATCAAGACCTGGAGAAAGTTCAAACTTGAGGCGACTGAAATTTGGTCCAGTTCAATGCAGCAAAGACCCAAGCAGCTACGTTTACTCCAATACGGCGGGCCCTGTCATCATTATGGCAGGATCCACCATTCCTTCATCCTGGTCAATCGGACTGCTGGGGTCTCGGTCAACAGCAATATTGATAAAGCATCTCAAGCTCACTTAAACTTTGTTGTCATTATTTCTGAAAAACTGCTTATATCAATAGAGCGGATGGGTGCTGGGTGTCAAAAAAATTATATGTCAAAATAAAAGCCAACTCCACTTACCTCTTAAAGTACCTACATGATGTTAATATTGTAGAGAAAGTTCTTATTCAAGCTGCTTATTTTCTAAGACAATATACCGAACAGCGTTCTTTAGAAGGCAATTGAAACATTGTAAATGATATTTGAAGATCTTTAGGAACACAATCTATTTTTTTTGTATTTACAATAATTTCCACAAGTGCCAAAAATTTCATCACTCAACAGTACAAAGTAGACCAGTTAAAAAAAAAATTCTGAAAACGTCGAGTCAACTAAGTGTTTTTTTCCTTTCTGTTGGTATCAGAAAACAATATATGCTGCAAAAACTAGACAAACAATCTAAGGAAACCTAGTGATGCAAGTCCCTTTCTATTGCACAGGCTCAAACTGAAAAGAATAGATAACATTTTTAAGATTCAGTTTTCTTAAAAATTTACAGTTTATTTTTTAAACAAAACATAAACAATTGTGTCAAATCAAAATCTCCTCAAAAGTAAGCATTAGCTTTTTCACATTACATTGCCTTATTTAAACAGTTTTTAAAAATATCTAAGTAACTATGTATTCTTGTTTTAGTTTATATACACTATGCGATGTTTTACAAATTAATAGCCATAGTACTTTTTTACATCATAGCATATTATAATTGTTAAACCACTTATTATAATAATTATTATATCCCTTCCTGTGATGGGTATGGCTACCAAACGATTTTTTGTTGGCATTTTGTTAAATGACATGGAAGTAAGTACTAAAAATAAATTTGGTATGTATTGTTTGAAGCCAAAAAGTAACAAATTTTGCTTATATACCTATGACTTCCACTGTTAGAGCCTGCTTCCTATGCGCGACGCCATCTTAGATTTGGATACCAGGCCTTCTTGTTTAAAAGGTGTTGATTTCAACTAAGCCTCTTGCAAACTAACGGTTACAGACAGCCTGCAAAGCACATTCCCGTCACAGATACCGCTTGACGTGCGTTGTTAAATGTTTATATTAGTAACGTTTGCATCAGACTGTCTAATATTACAATTCACGCGTAGCCCTCCTCTCGCTTCGCTCACTATGGGGGCGGAACGAACAAAAACTAACCCAAGGTTGGTCCAAAATCAAGAAAAAAACTTTTTACAAATATAACCTCAAGAAAAAAAGCATCGGGAATCGAACCCGGGCCACCGAACCACAGGCTTAGCATCTTAACCACTAGTAGTACTACATAGGTAAAATAGGAATGCAATCTAACGAAAACACCCGATGCCTTCCGAAAAGTCGGGAATGTATTTTGCAAGCTGTATTTATCCGCTAATCTCTTTCAGCAGCATCGTTACCGATTAAACTTGCATTTTTGACAAATATACGACTTTGCACAAAATCTTTGCTAAATCAAAGCATGTCAACTAGGGAACAGACATGAACTGAAAAAGTGTTGCCACTTAGAATAGAGTTTGTGACTAAACTGCCTTAGGCATTAAAACAATATGACCCTGAATCTAGCCACATGCGATCCGTCAACCGGGGTAGTATTATGGCTTTGCATGGCCCTCCGCTCGCTTCGCTCGCTACGGGGGCTCAATCGACAATAACTAACCAGGTGCTAACCAAAACGAACCCATGGCTAACCCAAACTAACCCAAAATTAAGAAAAAAAGGTAAATTAATAAAAAAACAATAAACAAAACATCTGTCGCGACCGAGGTTAGATTCAGGGTTGGTCGTGGCTAGATTTAGGGTCATAATGTTATATTGCCTACCGAAGAGGCCACATTTAAATTTATTTTGCAACCCTTTTTGACTCCTAAGCGCTTTTTATAACTTTGCAAACGTCTGATGCTAGCTGACATTATATAATACACGTTATACACACTATAACAAAATTGACATTTTTATGCAATAAAGACATTCTAGTCGCCTGCATTGAGCAAATCGTAATTTGATTTATTCTAGGACACAAAGATATGGTGCCCTCTTACACTCTCATACATAAATAAATCTCTAAACATATGGGCCACATATCTATCGAAGTGCACAATTTATTGTTGTATGTCCTATATAACTATTGTACGCTTCGATAGATATGAGACCAATATTTTCAGGGATTGATGAATGAGAGGGTAAAAATTCATTATTATGATCTTTCTAGTTACTCTACATTGTTTAAAATATTGCACAATAATTCTATCGTCAAGCATTTTATCCACTAATGTGATAACCTCTTGCTGCTTCGTCACTGGTAACTTCCGAGGATGCTGCCGTATGAGGGGTGAGCACTCCAAGTGTCGATTTTATGTTTTATGATGTTCGTTCTTCCAGTATGGCTATTTCCCCTTTCAAAAGCTGTGCTCTGCTGTTTAATAAATTACGTAGCTTTCTTCAGGTCTTTGGAAGACAGATGATGCCACGACTTCTGGAAATGTTCTAGGACTTCCTTGGGTGATGTTGAGGATGTTACTTTTAACCGCGTTTCGCAACTGGTTACCAACTGCACCGGCTCGCAAATGGCTATTACATCTCCTTTATTGAATTTGATGGAATTGAATGAAATATTTGCTATCCTTATAGGTATTTCGGCGCCGGTTTTAACTAGTGCTTTGCCTACGAGGTGATTGCAAGGCAAATCGTGGTGTTGGATAAGTCCGATGCAGCCTCGGAAATCCTTCTCCAATTTCCCAAAAGTTATCTGCTCGGTATTTCCGCTTATTTTGACAGTACATGCCGCTGCTACTTTAGTCGGTGGCCTGAAGAACTTCCGTTAATTTCTTCAAACTTTCGCCCATCGCAGTCAGTTCTTTGCCGGCTTTCTTTCCTGGATGGAGACGGCCCTAATTTTTGGCTTCGAGATGTTACAGGCCGTCTCGATTTCTAGGGCTCAACCCAAAGCTTCTCTGCTGTTATAAAATTTGGCTAAACGTAGCATCTTCTGAGTTTCTGGATCTCTGATACCATTCACGAAATATTTTGCAGCAATCCTGCCTCAAACTCTTGAAGGGTTTCACCAGGCTGCTGATGTCGGGACTTTACTTGCGCCTGATATCAGTTGTCTCCTGCATTGGGCTCCAAATCTTGTCTCCAGGGCAGCTACAAGTATGTCATATTTCCCCCGTTGGCTGATGGGAATGGTGTGTAGTTTTTCCAGTGCAGATCCACGAAGCGCTACCAAATGATGCAGCTATTTCTTGGTTATTCCAACCGTTGGCAACAGCAGCGGCTTCAAACTGTCTCCTGTACATTGTCCAGGATTTTGGATGTTTGATATTCTGTCCTGTGGCGAATACCCTCTCGGTGGGTCCTTGATTTTTTAGTCTGGTAACTTCTGCTTATAGATTTTTCTATTCTTTTTGCACGTCACCTACTTCTTTGTGTACATTTCCAACTTCTTTTTGTATAATTCCGACTTCTTTTTGTACAACTTCTTTTATACATTTCCAACTCCTTTTTGTACAGTTCCAACTTCTTTTTGTATATCGTTTACTTCTTTTTCAAATTTCTCATTTTGCCTGTTCAATATTTTCTGTAATTTTTCTTGCTCGCCTAAATTACATCCAGCATTCATTTCTGAAGCTGGTCCTTTTCTGCCTGCCTTTTGTCTTCTTGGTCTTGCAAAATTTTCTTAAGCCGGTCCTGTTCTGTTAACCTCTCAGCATTTAGATATTTCATGAAATCGGCCAACATTTTATTTATTTGCTCCATTTCTGCCGTTTGTTGCTTCGTATTGGCCATAGAATGTTATAAAATGTTCACAGAACCCACCATCAATCAAAACGATCTCGTTGGCGTACTTGACCCTATTATCTCCTCGAATAACACTTTCCAAGTTCCGTCTCTTCACAATCCGACTTCTGACACCAAATGTTACGTTTTTCTCGTGGGTTCTTAATGAAATTGCAACTTTTACTATTTTAAACTAATACTCTCTTTATTCTTTATCACTGTATACAATTAAACACACTAAACTATTACAACTAATAGATCATTACAATTCAACACGCAATGATTAACTAACTCTAACTCGCGTTCTTTCCGTTATTTATATACAATCTAAGATCTATCGTGGATACTCCGGGAGAAGCAAGGCCTCTCTATATTATTCTCGACCAGGTTGCATGCATCGGGAGAATTCCACCACAGTTCCTGAATCTTCGGGGCCGGCGATGACTCGTACGAAGACGCGACAAAGCTAGTTCTATAGGGTAACACAAAAACATTCCGATGGTTGTTAGCCATGACAATTTGAAAATTTTGCGATCTCTGTATTCATATTGTTTTTCGCAGTCCCTATATGAGTGAAGTTGACGGTACCAATTGGCCACTTACAACATTGCATTATTCGCTTTTTACCTTGGCTTCGTACTTTTATTATAGCGTGGTAATATGTAGGCTACATGCTACATACATACTTTATTAATGTAGCTAATAATAACCTGCATGCCAGAGAGACATATTTAATTTATTCGACTCGCAAAATGCAGCCAATCTAGCGCAGTTAAGAATTAGTTGATGGAGTTAGAGATGATCCACAATATTTCATGCTTAACTGCAGGGCTCGTTCAAAAATAAAAACATGTTGTTGAAAATTATTCCACGTCTCAAAATCGCTAATATTTTTAACAATAATAAGTACTGATGAGACGCTAATGCACTTGTTAGTGCTTCATTATTTCTCTACAGCATTTCGATGAATATGACCGGCTAAATTTGATGTTTTTGTCTAATTATTTCTAGTCGTTATGGTAGAGTGTGCACTAGCGGAAGTTGAAACGGACCTACAATACGCAAAAACTGTCTGATATAAGTACATTGTATATCAAACAAATTATTGAATGAATTTGATATGATACATGACTTTCATATGGTAGTATCAAATTATAGGTCTCTATACGAATCGCAATTGGTCCAGGGGGCCAAAAATATATGAAAATATTCGTTGATATCTTTTTTAAGAAGTAAGATGACGTAAATAGAGGTTTTAACTTAAGAATCCTTTTAAAAATAAATCAAATAAAATGAAGTTATCATATATTAGCAGACAAAATAGATATTATTGTTGAATCATAATGACCGTAAATCGAAATTGTATGTTTAAAGGTTCTTCCATTTCTTTTGGTCGCTAACACAAATATATCCCATCAAGACTACATTGGTTTTTAAGTAAGGAAGATAGATAATATATTAACTAGATGTTACAATTTAGCACTAAGATATTATTATGGAATACTACATATTACTTTACGACGAAAATTATATACAACGCTTAATATCTTGTA
>MU182769.1:0-21889 GCA_016904865.1 Pissodes strobi
ACCAGCCATTCACATAAGTGTTAAAACTTTTGTAATGTTTTAATACTCGGACCCAGATATAACCTGAGACATGGATTTAGATTTGCTGGCTTGGCCTACCCCGAATGTTACCCCACAAGCCGCCACTGGCATAGGGTCTATTTAAAGTAGATTTTATATTATATCAATTTTTTTCGATCAGATCTGTTGAGCTTTTTGCTATGTCAAATTAACAGTCCAATTGTTTTGAGTATTTCGATAAGTCCAGGGTAATTAATTCCTAGGAACTATTTAAATTTGCATAGAATAAAAATATAAATGTACCTGACCATATTTATAAAAGGTCTTCCAGAACATTCAAAGCCCTGAAAGGGATTTTCAAAAATTGTGCAACTTAGTAGAAAATGCAATAATTACCTGGATTCTTAGATTCGCCGCCAAACAAAGTCAGAGCTAATGCTCTTTTGATGTAATCGTGTCCAAAAATAGATGGAGCTATTGACGCAATAATTCTGTCTGCAATCCTGTGATCTTTGCTCATCTTAATTATAGCGCTAATATCATCATCTGTTAAAGACTGCACTATTTGTTTGCAATCTTTTACAACCAAATGATTTGCGAATATAACAGTGGAGAACACTGGAAAACCATTATCTACATTAAGAGATCCATCGTAACTGTTGGTATAAATGCCTGTAATATCGACTTCATCACCTGGCTTGCATCTGTCACAAAGATCTGACAAAAGAATACAGTCCTTTGAGCGAGGTACCCGACCGGCGGGTATTCTGCCGGGTGATTCCTGTAGAGTAATCTTTTGGTAATTTCTATAAACTGTTTGCTCCATATTTATCTGGAATTAAAAAAAGTATTACCCATTTAGGGGATTATAATAGAAGATAATTATATATGAAAGAAATGCAGTTTAACTATATTCATAATGTGACTGTCAAGTAATATGTATACTAAAAGGTCTCTCTAATCACAAAATACTAAATAAATTCCTTACTGAAAATGGTCCTCCACTTTGACATTCTGGGCAGGAATTAGGCTGAACTTCCATATCTTGGGTTTGTCTGAAAGGTCCCAATATAAAACCACAACGATTACAGTCAAACTTGATCAAAGATAATTGTGGTAACACACCAGTTGTTGCAGTAACTACCCCAAGGGTTCTAACCAATTGATTGACATGCAATTTCCTAGAAATAAATACAATTATAACAACAGAACACTTCAGATTTTTAACAGCATTTAATATTCAGGTACATTTTTAGGTTTATGACAATGTAAACCTCTATAAAACCGTAATATTTGTACACACCTAAATGTCCGTAGCTCTTCAATAAGGGGTAAATCTGATATTCTAATATGAATTTCATTAGTAACCCTGTCATAGCTTGGGTACATTGACAAAACAATATTTTTTGCAACTTCATCGAATATCTCCAACATCTGAAAAGGTGCTTCTGGCAAGAAGTATGCCAGCACATGTTCCTTGTTGGCCAAATTTGGGAATTCAACATTAAAACTTGACTGAAATAAAAATATATATATTTTTTCACATCAAGACACTAAATCTTAGTAAATAATAGCAAATAGATTTCCAAGGTTGGAAAAAAACATTTCGTTTTTCTTTAAGCTGGTTAAAATGCTTAATAGCATTTGTTTTATTTGATTATTACTAGCCCTGGGTCAGATAACCTAAGTCTTTGATTTTCAACATTTTTTTGATGTGAAAAACACTAACCTGATTATTTTCACACATTCTTCTAATTTTTTCCTTGTAGATATACTGTCCCTTGCTATTAACATATGTTCTCAAGAAGTTTTTGAAGCGATTAGCAATTTCTGTTCTGGGACCCATCATCACTACCCAATCTTTAATTGTGTAACCCTTTGTATCTTCAAGATTTTCAATTGATTCAATCATCTCCTAAACAAATATGCATTTAGTTAATATAATAAGTAAAATATATTAGCAATGGAAAACTTATTTCTACCTGATCTTCTGGTTCACCGGCAGCTGCCTTTTCAGCCCTCCGTCTTTTATGCCTTGGGTCTTCATCATCTTCTCTGTCATAAAACAATTCACGATCATCTCTTCTCAAAATTCCCAACTCTCTATCTCTCTGCCTTAGTTCTGCTTCTGCTGCCAACCGATCTCCAACGGACATATTATCATATTCATCCTCATCCAACAAGCGCTCATCATATCTGTCTAGCTGTGGCATTGGGCGATAGTCACTAAAAAGGAACATTACACTTGCCACAACTCCTTAGGAATATCTAACACATGAAATAGTAATAATAAAAGTAAAATAGTAAGAGTATTTAAGAACGGCTCAAATCAGTTTCAGTGACTATTTGTGGTTATGGATTCAACTAACAAAGTGCTTGTTACCTAATAAAAAATTAATTCCAAACAGGCCACATCTCAAATATTGCTGAAACTGTCATAACCATATGCAAAATAATATAATATTGACATAGGAGCTTGATTTTCAATTAGTTCTGGTAAGGTACCTTGTGACCTTTGAGGTCTCATCAGTGGCCATTTGGGTACTCATGAATACATGCCATAATCTACCTAGCAATAATAAATACTATCCACAAAAAAAAATGTATCTTACTTTTCCATATTATCTCCAAATAATTCTTCCCCTTCACCTTCGTCGATCTCCTCACCAATGTCACCCAACAACCCTTCATCTTCAAAAGGTTCCAAATCTTGGGCAGGAGAAGACATATTGGATCTCGGAGTTGGAGCAGGAGACTCATCTGTGGGCTATATAAGTATAACTTCAAACTTAATAGAAATACTTTAGTAACTATTGCATAAAGCTACATTATTAATTTTAATTTTTTTTACAGAAGTGTAAACAACCATCAAACCAAAAAAAAACCTGTTAGCGGATCATAACTGATATAGAATGTTCTACTTTAAAAATGTTTGACTAATTAATATGTTAAATATCATGTAAGTTTATCGATTTGTTCTTCACTATTTAGGCAGGCTCTTTTAGCTAATATTTCAATTTTTTTCAAATGGAATAACCAGCAGACAATAATTCTGAATATATTTTTGCACAATTAGGCATTTAATTACGCTAAAATAAAGATACAGCTACATTGTCTTTAGTTAAGTTTTGCTTACTGTTCTGGGCATGATGAGAAATTGAGATATCCTCCAGTAACTGTATAATCACACAACTTAACGAATGCAATAGTTCACAACCAACAGGATGGTCTTCCCGTCTTGTAATCTTGTTTTTTTTTTTTTGCTTTATTCCATTCAATTTGGTCTTATTCCCCTTGAGTTTAACGCATTTAATAAAATTAAAATTAGAATAGTTTGGCAGTTTGGCGCCAATGTTTACAAATTTTAGGTTGGACCTGCTAGGTCTTCTTCTTTTCTTGTTCTGGTTTTTGGCTTTGCTGCAAGGCAATACGCCAGCACATTAGAAGTGATAATTCTTCTTACTTAATGATGTAAAGGGTGGTCCCCTATAATGTCGCCCCCCTTTAACTTTGTTATTTTAATTATGCGAAGAAAATTAAAAGTGCAGTTATGTAGGTACTGAAAAACACTATTTTTTTGCGTTTAAAAGATATTGGAAAAATGATCAGTATACAGGGAAAAATCAAAAGTTTATTTTTTTTCAATGGATCACCCTATATATGAATTTATTTTTCGATTCCTCGTAAAATTTTAAGCATATTTTACGTATGATGTTATACCTCTAGAGTTAATAGTGTCACAGCTATAAACGGCTTAAAATCGATACTTTGGCTGCTTTTCATCTTGGTAGCAAGAAGGCCATTAAAAATGGCGTAAAATGAATTTCACATCTATCTTAACTTTCCAAAGAGCTATCTGATGGTGCTAATTGATGGTACCTACTGAGGTACTAGATTTGGTACCCATGGCACCGCCTGCCAGTTAGTACCGTCAGATAGCTCTTGAAAAGTTAAGACAGGAATGTGAAATTAATTTTACTCCATCTCTAATGTTCTTCTTGCTACTAAGGTGAAAGGTGGCCAGAGTACCGATTTTCAACTGTTTATAGCTGTGAAACTACTAACTCTAGAGGTATAACATCATACACAAAATATGCTTAGAATTTTACGAGGAATCGAAAAATAAATTCATATATAGAGTGGTCCATTGAAAAGAAAAATAACTTTTTGTTTTTCCCTGTATACTAATCATTTTTCCAATATTTTTTACACGCAGAAAAAAAGTACTCATCAGTAGCTACATAAGCATACTTTTAATTTTTTCGGGACACTTAAAATAAAACAGTTAAAGGGGGGCGACATTATAGGGGATCACCTTGTATTTTTGTCTTAACGACAAAAAAGCAAATGGCTTCTGCTGCACATGCGCAATTTGTCAGCTTATTCTGGGAGCGACCGTCACCTTGTCTGGTTTTAAACCATGTCGCGACCACCGATTTTTCACAACAAAAACGTTTTAATCCTTACAGGCACAGACAAAAATGATCCAACCCCCCCCCCCCCCAGCCTGAGTACCGGCGTAAATGGGGATTTTTTATAGCTAGGACATCCAATTCTTCCCGAGGAGAAAAACGATCACTAAACGTTTACTACGTGTACGCCAAATGGCCTGGGCCAAAGGGGACAAAAGGGCCGCTATGGGACGTGTTACCTCGACCGAAGGCGAACCGGAAGTGTATCCGTTGAGTCGCTGGAGAGGCAAGCAAATTAATTCTTCTTCTTTGAAACTCTGCGGCCTTAGCTGCAAGAAAATGGCACACCACAACGTGAATCGGGATGAGCGCCATAATACTGCCTAAATGATCGAATAGTGTAAGTAGCATCTTCCGACAGTGGTCTATTATCAACTTTTTTGTCGACCTTCTATGACGCGACCGGACGTTGACCAAATCGGCAGAGTTACTTATGTCTTCGTGGTACACTACATTGCGTTTAACGGTCTGGTAGCTCGGTGGTTATATAGTGTGTTTGTGATGCGAAGGTAGCTGGTTCATTCTCCCTCAGTGCCAAGCTATGTTTTTAATTCTTTTTAAGGATATTTGTAAAACTTTTTTTTTCTTGATTTTGGGCATGCCATGGGTTAGTTTTGTTTGGTTGCGTCCCGAACCGAGCAAAGCGAGCGGAGGGGACACAGACCGCTGTCTGAAGACGCCAGTAGAGTATTATTGCTGCTGCCAAGAATCTACGATTGTTATGCCATGACATGGTAGTCAAATCGATATTATTAAGCCTTGATTTTAGAGTTCTTGGGATCTATAAATTCGTCTAACTCAAGAAGAGATAAAAAAAACTTTATGGAAAAATGATGCGAAAATGTTAATTTTGTTGGTTTGACGTATAAGTGTAAACAGTCAATAACAGAAATGTTTTCTTTTTAGTATTTTACTTATACATTCAAAAACCATTGGTATTTTAAGAGGCTGATTTATCAGCCGATAGTGTCAACTACATACGTTACCAGAATTGCGCGCATCACATTGTTGACAGACACCATATCTTTAGGGTCTAGCGAATTGATGTCAACTAGTCCGTTGCTCAGTGGTTGGATACTGAGTCTGCAATATGGCGCCCCGGGTTTGTTTTCAGCGGCAAGACATGTTTTGTTTATTTTTAATATTATGTGGAAAATGTTTTTTTTTTCTCATTTTGGGCATGCCTTGGGTTAGTTTCTGTTGGTTGCGCCCCCGTAGCGAGCGAAACTAGCGGAGAGCCATGCGTGAAGTGTAATACTAGACACTTCTGCCAACAATATGATGCTCGCGCCACTCTGAAGCCCTCTGATGCGGTACGAGCAACGCCTTGTGTGTCAACACATGGAGCTAGTCCTAGCACGGACCCAATGTGCCCAATGTATTATTTCACTCCACGCATGACTCTCCGCTGGCTTCACCCGCTACAGGGCCCCTAATAACAGGAACCAACCAAAACTAACCCAAGGCATGCCCAAAATGATGACAAAATACTTTTTACAAACAAAACATTTTTTTGCAGGAATTGAACCCCGGGCCGCCGTATCACAGGCTCAGCATCTAACCACTGAACCACCAGAGCACTTTCGCAAAACTCATTTCACGGCAAAGACATCGGTAAACTGAAGGCTCATTAAATGTTGTGTTAGGTCTAGTCCTAAATTGTGTCAACTTCATTCGTCAAGTGATATATTAGTTTAAAGATAAAAAATTTGGGTTAAGGGCCGTATTATAGTGGATATACAGCAGCTTGCATGTGATTCGGTGAATATATTTCACATCTAACATCAAAATTATACGCATGTGCAGCATTACGTGCCAAGCTCTATAGTTCAATGGTCCGGTTAGATGCAAGTCGTAAAGATATAGTGTTTGTAACAATGTAATGCGCGAAACTCTGAAGGCCTGTGATCTGGGTCACGCAACAGTAGACGTACTGTCAACTTCGATCCAATGTATTCGGCTAGCGAAATTTTAGTCACTAGTCCACTTGTGAATGAGAGGCGTGTGATTGGCTAGCTACGTGAGGTGACGCATGTCTTCGTGATGCAAACACTGCAACCAGTTGTATGTAAGTCAGCAGATGGTCTAGGGGTCTGCACGATTAGCCTTCACTTCGGCATTATTTATATACAGGGAATAGTTGTTCAACCTCGAAAAGAAAAAGGGCCTCACCGGTAGACAATAACTTCGGCAACCCGGGCTTAAATCCCGTCGGTTTTGTTTTTTTTTTAAGTAAATAGTTTTTCTTGATTTTTGGGTTTTTCTTGGGTATGGCTTGGGTTAGCACTTGGTTAGTTTCCTTTTCTTGAGCCCCGAAGCGAGGGGAGGGCCATATACTAGCCAACTGCAGGTTTCTAAACCGCATGCGCAGATAACCCAACTACAAATCCGAAAGCGCATGAAATATCGAATCTCGTTTTATGACGCGTCTATCCGCGGAGTTGAATTGCCCGCACAAAGTAGTTCTAAACCTGCGGCGGGCAATTAATAAAATACTGGTCGCACCAATAACCAACTTTATTCATGTATATGTTAGTATCATTATGGTACATTGTGCAACAAGTGCTGAAAATTAGACTTTTCACACGAATGAGACATTTTGGTGACATGATTTGATGAGTGTGAAAAGACTTTTCAGCACGTGTAGCACACTATACTTTTTCTACGACTGCTACATACAGGGTGCCCCACTAGGAGTGTGGTAAAAAAGTATATTGTGCAACAAGTGCTGAAAATAACACAGTGAAAAGTGATTTTCACACGCGTTGCATACTATACTCTTCCTACGACTGAAAATAATACTGATATTATATAATATTTATTATGATATAATATATCAAGCATCTTGTCTTTAAATCAAAATTTATAGTTTACAAAGACCATACAAACACTTCTACACCAATTTGTGTAACTAGTTGATGTGTAGGTATTGAGATGCCAGGGCTGAGACAATGTCCTACCCGGGGCGCCCTTTTAGGGTTTCGCCCTTAATTTTTGGAGTTATTCTTTTCATATCTTTGGAAAAAGGCGCCATACACCGGCGGTCTCTTCTTATGGCTTTGCCTTCCCTCGGGGGACCCATTTTTACATATTCGGAAAAGGGAGCATACAGGGGGTCAAGACCTAAATTGGGACTGCTTGAGGCCCATAGCCCTGAAATGAGGCCCCAGGTGCGGAACCCATTTTTCACAGATTTTAAAATGGGGCAGGGGGCGAAGCTTTTGATGAGGCCCCCGGTGTGGGAGCCTCATATTTGACACATTTGAAAAAGGGGCCTCATGGGGGCGAAGCCCTAGAATAAGGCCTATAGTACGGGAGTCGCATTTTTTTCCAGATTTAGGAATGGAGCATCTGGGGGCGCCCCCTAAAATTGGGCCCAAGCCTTAAAAGGAGGCCCCTGGTATGAGAGTCATGTTATGCAAGAAGAGGCTCGGGGGGGGGGGGGGGGGTGAAGTTCAAAAATTTAACCCCCTTTTTAGAGATATGGAAATGGGACCTCTGAGGGCGAAGCTCTAAAACCGAGACGAAGCCCTTTAATCTAAGTACCCGAATAAGCGTGTGAAACTGTGAAAAGTATACTTTGCACACGCCGTGTACAAAGTATACTTTTAACACGATGTTTGAAATGTTCAGTTTTCAAGAGCAGTTGTTAGTGTGTTTTTGTCTCTTTTCATGGCAGAAAAATATATAAATAACTTGCTTTGACATGTACAAATCACAAGAGATACCTTTCTCGGTCTTTAGGGCATAACCAGGCATGTCACTAACACATTTAAACTAATTTTACAATTTAATTTAAGAAATAAGATTGAATATGATGCGGTGCTATTCCGCTTGTGGTTGGGTTGCGACTTTTTTTCCATACGGGCCCGCACTAAACTGTAGATAGCCAAAACCTGTTCAAGCACGGCCACCTATAGGTGGCCGTGGTTCAAGCCATCTACGATCATGAGTCATTTGCTGCGAAGTTTGTAATCTGTTTTGGGTTATCTGGGCCGCATGCGTTCACAAGTGCACTAGTAACTGAAATATCGCATTCGGCTACTGGGAAACGCCGTACATTTTGAGAAAAATATTATCTACCTGTAGAGGGGAACACGGGAACGCCCCTTTCAACATTTTCAATAATTTATGTTCAGGATTGGCGTCATACGTGTGGTGAATACGTGACGTGTGACGTGAACTTCACGTATATAGGTATTTATTTACGTGGAAATAGACACAACCTGTTAACCAAACATAATATTTACAAAAGCAATAGTAATATTATTAAATATTTATTATTAACATAAACTATATCGTTATGGATTGTGACGAAACTAACAATGAAAGGATAATATTCTTGGATTTTTATGACAAACTACCGAGCCAATTGTTGCGAAATAAAGTCTTCATTCGGCTGGCAAATTTGGAAAGCCAGAATCCACTCGTCCAAGTTAATGATCTAATTTTTAAAGGTAAAGCTGATTAGTTTATCTAATGCCAAGATATAAAGTATATCCTTATGCCTTCCGTTCGGTCTTCCCTCTGCAAAGTACAATAAATGTATGTCAGGTTTTAGATTAGTGAGAATTTTCTATAAGGAACTTTACTGAATACTCAATAATTTATTAATGTCAATCACAAAAAAAAGTGTCACACAGGTCAAAATTTATTTTTAAACAATAATCAAAATTACTTAAATTAGATACCTAATTACTCAAAATAGTAAAGCAAGTGATTAATACAATACTCATTATAGATTAAAATTAAAATGTTAACAGTTCACAACACACTAAAATCAGAGTTAAAATAATCATTTGTTGAATAGAGAGCCTCATTTATTAAGAACCTTTTTAGTCCTTAAAGGGTCGAATTGGTAAACTTCTAATGTTTAATGGTAGAGCATTAAACATTTTTAATGCCCAGTACCCCGGACCATCCTGACGCCTTCCCGAGCGCCAATTCCGATACCAAGTTTCCACTATCTCGAGTGTTATGGTCATGAACGTCTGCGTGAGTCCTGAATTCTTCAACATTCCTCCTGACATGCAGAAGGCACTCCAGTATGTACCAAGACATAATTTTTAGTCACTACTTAAATCTAGAATGAATGTCAAAAACAATTTAAAAGCCACAAACATATACTCAACTCAACTCAAAAAATGTTTTAATGTCAATATAAACATAAACGTTGTAGACAAAGCCAAAGCCAAAACATTATAGAAGATATAAAACTAGATACTAAGTTACAATAAAACTAAGATAAAATGCAAAACATAAAAAATGCTTAAACGCTAATCATTATAAAATTCACCTAAATTATAGTAAGCTTTACCAGCGAGAAATCTCTTCGTCTTTATACGAAGGCTTTTTCAGACTTAAGTTTCCTTATTTCAAGTGGAAGATTATTAAATAATTTTTTACCTCCATATACAAAAGAGCAACGGACAAGTTCAGAGTGAGGAATGGGTAGCCTCAGCAGGTAATTTTCTCGAGTGTTATACTGGTTACCTAATACTAGTTCATGTTTGTATTTTCTGAAAACCAAACAAACTGTTTCCAGAATAAAAATACAACACAGTGTTAAAATATTATGGCTTAGAAAGAGAGGGCGACATGAGTCACGAGGCTTGGCCTTACGTAGACATCTAATGGCTCTTTTCTGTAGTACAAATATTGAATTAAAAAGGTAATCCGAGCATAAACCCCAAAAACAAATTCCATACCGAAGGTGGGATTCGATAATCGCAAAGTATGCGCATCTGGCAATGGAGTAATTCAGACTGGTGGCAATAACTCGCAGAGCGTAACAGCCAGATGAAACTTTCTTGCCCACGTATGCAATATGGACTCCAAATTTAAGGGATTTGTCCATTGAAACACCCAAAAACCTAGTGAAGGGTGGCATGGTGACAGGTTCATTATTCAAATATATATCATTGGTCACACATTTAAAATTAAGGATATTGATTTTAGAAACATTAAATGTCAAAAAATTTGCATCACACCAGTCTTTTATTCTCAACAAATCCGTCCTTATATATGCCTCCATTAGAGCCACATCTGAATCTTGCCAGAGGATGGTGATATCATCTGCAAATAATATAAATCTGCCGGATATCTGCAGTTGTGGTAAATCGTTTATGTAAATGAGGAAAAGCAGAGGTCCAAGCACCGAACCCTGTGGCACACCCGTATTTAAATTAAGTTCGCCAGAGGTACCACCATTAAATTTGACAGCCTGAACGCGATCCGAGAGATAAGAACGGAATCACTCAAGGGCAGCTCCCCTAAAACCATGGAACTCCAGTTTCATCAGCAGCACCCAGTGACTCACGCAGTCAAAAGCCTTTGACAAGTCACAGAACACTGCCGCTGCAACCCCACCAGGCGTTCAGACTGTTGTAAAGGTGTTCTAGAAAGCTAAAGATGGCATCCTCTGAGCTCATAGACTCACGAAAGCCAAACTGGTGGAAGCTCAACAGGCACAGCCCATTCAAGAATGAAACCATCCTCACCTTAACGAGCCATTCCACCATCTTGGCCAAAGTAGGCAGTAATGCTATGGGTCTAAAATTAGAAGGACAGTTGTGCTCACCCCCCTTGTAGAGAGGAATAATCACTGCTCTCTTCAAGCAACCCAGAAAAACTGCAGAAACAAAGGAAGAGTTGATTGCCTCCGCCATAACCTGCAAAGCAACAAGAGGTAGAGCCAAGAAAATCCTCAGTGAGAGTCCATCCCAACCTGACGAACTCCTATTCTTCATACTAGTGAGTAAGCGTTCAAGCTCTTCTACATTAGTTGGAGCAAAGAAAAAAAGAGTCAGCCACCACCACATTGTTCAGATAGCTCCTAGGATCTATGTTCTGTGTGATATTGGCTGAAAGCTTACTAGCAATATTAGAGTAGAAGGTATTGAGGACATGGGAATCTAAGGTGCTTGGGGTAACTAAGACATTATTTTTACCCCTCAGGTCATTTAAAATTTTCCATGATTCCCTTGCTCTATTGGAGGAATTATTTATCTTAGTTTGAAAGTAGGTCCACTTTGTCAACTTTATCGAGTTTCTGTAGATCTTGCGGTATCTATTATAATAATTTAAAAAGGCGACATTGGCAATAAAATATTTTCTTATGTAGTGAAGGGATCGCATATTTCTTCCAGATACTCGTAGACCCTTAGTATACCAAGGTTTTCTATTACTTTTTTTTTATGGTGACAATAGGAAAAGCAATGTTAAAACTATTTATTACCATCTGATGAAAGCTATGCAGTGGGCCTACAGTAGCCAAAACATCATTCCACTCAGATTCATTGCACAGCAAAGAGAATTTGTGGAAATTCGCCCTAGTGTAAAGCCTACCGCGTCTAAACTTACTCTCACTAACTCCACTATTGAGCTTCACAAGCCCCACTATTGCCTCATGGTCAGACAAACCGGCATTGAAAATGTTACACTGATTAAAGTCTTGGTTAAAATTTGTACAAAAGTAGTCTATAACTGAGGAGGAAAATGCCGAAAACCGGGTTGGCTGATCCACGTGCATCTTAAAATTAAATGAGTTTAACAGGTTAAAAAGCTTTTGATTAGATCCACTACCCTTTTCTAAAAAATTTACATTCAGATCGCCAGTCAAAACCATCATAGAATGAACCGAAATTTCACTTAATAGGATTTCCAAATTTTCCACAAACAAATCCAAACTGCCAGAGGGAGATCTATATAACCCTAGAATATAAAAATTTAGCTTACTGCTAAATACAATAGAGAACTCGCACACCTTTTCAATCAATAAATGATCAAACCTGTCAATAGTAGTAAACCTGAACTTAGCTAAAAATGAATTCTCCATCATAATAAGAGTACCACCATGTGCAAATTGTTTGCGTGAAAATTTGGAAATCAACACATAACCAGGGATAACAATAGGCTCGCCAGACCTCAACCAGTGTTCAGTAAGAATCAACACGCTAGGAAAGTTTACTGACTCTAAAAATAGTTCTAATTCACTTAGTTTTGAACGCACAGACTGAACATTAAGAAGAGCTAGAGCAAAGTGATTATGGAGGGAGGTACTATTAAAAAAGAAGATCCGAAATCGTTATCTCAAACGCTTTCATTAAAATTATTAGCCACACTATCAATCTGCGGTACATCCACATTGTCTACACTTAACTCTACTGAATCAGACAAGTCAATAAACACAAGCAGTGTTGCCAGATCAGTTTTACAGTTAGGTAGTAGATTGATGTAAAAAAAATAGTAGATTGATTAAAAAAATAGTAGATTACAAATTCACTGTCTAGCTTTAAAAAATACCTATTCATGGTAAAACTGAAGTAAAGCAGAATTAATACCACTAACCACTAACAGTAAACCAATAACACCTGCTATTCAGTCGGTTTTGAGTAAACGCGCCGACACACAAGTGACAAGTCGTAAGTAAAATGCTAATGACGTTATTGACGTTTAAACGATTCAAAGAACGAGTCGGTGAATCCCTTATATGTATATATGTAACTTGTGGTGGTGGTGCCATCTTTTAAAACTGCACAAAAATAGCAACGTAATCCCACCAGAGACAATCCCACTTCCCACTGCACAAAAATAATTAAGATTTATGTTAGAATTTTAAGATTTCTGTTTAATTTTTTAATTTTTTCTTGTAGTTTTAGGATATATAATCAAGTATTCTGTTTTTCTCTAAATAATAGTAGAATTTACCTTTAAGAAAGTAGAATAGTTGCCAAAGGTCAAAAATAGTAGATCTACTACAAAAATAGTAGACCTGGTAACACTGAACACAAGATTGTTTCTAGGCACAAAAAATATTAGTTTTAAAACATCATTGCAAATTTTATCCTTTCCACACGGTATTCCCTAAAATTAGTATTTAGAAAACAAAATTTACCTTGAACAAATTGGTTAAGCCTTTGTATATATATGTCGTAGGCATTTGGAGTAATACGTCATTCCGCGGAAAGCCTAGGCTTTACACGTATTGCCGGCAAAAGCTGTAATAAAATCATTATTACCTTATTTGGCTTAAATTATTCGTCATTTCAAGGATTGCCTTAGTTACATCGTCTGACAAACTGAAATCCGTCATTCCCTGAAATGACTAGTCAGTACATGTTTTGCCGGTAAACAACGTAATAGTCTTATTATTACAGTGCTTGACTAACTATTCAGTCATTCCCTGTAATGCCCAGGCAAACAACAGCAATACGCTTATAAACTTGCATTACGCTGTTTGCCTGTTTTAGCTTGGGTTAGTTTAGGTTAGTTTGGGCTAGTTTCAGTTACTTTGGGCTATGGGTTGTATTTATTACAGTGATTGACTACAATCGGCAAACGTTGAAAATTATTATAAGGGTGTTTTCCTAAAAGAGATTTAGGTATTACAGGGAATGACTGAATAGTTAGTCAAACACTGTAATAATAAGGCTATTACGCTGTTTGCCGGCAATACATGTAATGACTAGTCATTTCAGGGAATGACGGATTTCAGTGTTTGACGCCGACATACGGCAGTCAGAGGCTGTAGCGTACAATCGTTCGACCGATTACTCTGTTTGTCTAACATGAAGAAGGCAATCCTTGAAATGACGCATAATTTAAGGCAAACAAGGTAATAATTATTTTCTTACAGCTTTGCCGGCGATACGTGTAATGACTAGACTTTTCGCGGAATGACGTATTACGCCCGATGCCTACGACATATATAAGTCAAGTTTACTATTAAATTTAAATATCTTGAGATTTGTTTGAACAGACATTTTATAAGGTACAGTTAAGATTATAACATTTGTATGTGTCAAAGATTTTAAAATTGCATTGATATCTTTAAATAATGGATAGTTACTATTTTTAAAATTATTTTTAAAATTATTAAGACCTACACAAATAATAACATGATCATTAAAAGTAAACATTTTGGTCAATGATACTACGTCTTTTATAACGTCAATAAATTCGGCATTAGGTTTAATTATTGATTGGATTATAAAATCCTTTGTCTTAGATCTTAGAACATTGCCCATATGAAAGCTTTCTTGATCCCCTAAAATAAGCAATTTATTACTTTTAGTTGTGTGATTCTTTTCAGTGATAGGATTATTTCTTTAGTAAACCCGCAGTTTTTAATGGCATTATTAACCCGATCTTCTTTAGTTAACTCTGCATATAGATTTTCCGGGTTAGAATGAAGCTTGCGCAAATTGGCCAGCTCGCCTCTTGTATTGCACAGGTCATACAACGTCTTTTTAAGATCCGTTGCATACTGTTCCTTTTCCGTCTCCAGAACGTCAATACTTGTCAACATATTTTGTTTTAAGACATTCAACTCACTTAACTTCCTCTCGAGGCACGTAGATTTTTCATGTAATTCAACAATTTCCTCGTTAAGTTTTTTGTTAGTACTTAGCAGTTCTATAATTTCCCTGTTTAGCTTTTGAATTTCCAGTTTTTGCCCGCTAAGTATGGCTTCAACATCCTGTTCCCTCGCACAGGCCGCTTCTTCATAATCCTGAGTACCACGTTAAAGTCTCTCAATATGCCGTTGTTTGGCCTCTAGTTCTTTGAGTAGTTTGCTGATTTCAGATTGCATTTCATCGTTATCGCTCTCAAAGTTAACCTGTAATCTTTCGATTATTTCCTTCTTTTTTCCACATTCAGCTTTAACTTTATCATAGGCCTCAGAAAGCTTCTTAATGTTTTCGCCATTTTTGTTGTCAACCATACGGCGCCGGCAGTCATTACAGTAATATAAAAGTTGTCGGTTAGCTACAACTAAAGCATCCTCTTCCGATGATGAGATTTCTGCACATTTTTTACAAAAAGATTTAGAACAAAGATCACACGAGGCGCCAAACACATCCTCACCTTTAGGTCTGCGTTTAAATATACACCTAGAAAAGCATTTACCGCATGACAGTTCCATACTGATGGAATTTTAGATGTTAAACTTCCATTATTACAGAACTAAATGTATATTGAGCTGGCTGAGCAGTGTACTACCCATGTCAGTCGTTGATCAGACAACAAACAGCTATTTACAAATATTCAACAATGATAAAATTGTCTAAACATTCAACAATGATGAAACCGTCCAAACATTCACATACAGCGTAACACTCACTCAAAAACTACAACAATTATTAATAGGAATCAAAACTGACTATTCCAAGATTCGTCCAAATAGCGATTCGCCTTTGTTGAGTGTATATATTTTCTCATATTTATAACCTAGTAGGGCTTTTTTAGTTTTCCTAGTGTTCAATTTGCACACATTGACAAATAAACCAATTCGAGATTTTTCTCAGAAAAATAAGATTATTTTCCTTTTTTCAGTATTAAACAGTCTTTTAATTGCCTGGATTTATTTTTTCGGATGAATTTATTTATTAGGATTAGGTATATTATTGAAATTCTATTTTTAGGTACTTACAATTACAGCATAGGTACAAATTTATTTTTTAAGAAAAGTACAAATGATGACCAAGTTGAATTTCCCTTTAAAGAATCAACGTCATGTAAATTGCACTTTACAGAATCACAAACAAAGATTTTAAGTTGTAAGCAAATGAAGATTCCGTCTACCACAGCGCAACTACCTGCAAATCAGGAAACCATCAAATTTAATTTTAATTGGGATTACAAAGAGCTTTTGCAAAAATTTGAAAAAGGAACTCTGGATTTGCAAGACATGGTAGGTAATACTTTACTTTTTTTATTTAAAATTGTTTAAAAATTATCGTAATTTTGAGTTTAAAACTAGGGTAATATAATGTGTAAGTTAAGAGTAGGGACTCGGAAAGCTAAAGTTAAAATATATATAAATAATGAACCAAATGAATATCCGACTGCATATTGAAATATGTATCATTTAGAAAATCATTTATTAAATACTATGATTTCTTCAACAATAAGTCCCTCACAGCAAGTTTATATAGTTTCAGACGATTGGTAGACCTTATGTTATTTGGTATGTGATTTAAACACTTTCTTTGCATTGTGAACTATTTAATTTTTTATTAGGGACTCGGTAATATTTCTCTTTGCCTTGTAGAATAGCTGCTATTTTGTTGAGTAAGTACTATCGAGAGAGTAGGGTTTTCTTAGGGATGTTAGACCCTCAAAGTTTAAAATGTTAAATTATAGCAAACATTTTTTGGTGGTCCCGTTCACTTTCTAGTCGCTCTGTTTATCTTGCTGCTGCTTGTTCCAGGTGGCAGTAAAAGATAACGAGCCTTCGGGAGATTCATCGAAAGATATCGATCCATCTGAGGAAAATCCCGCAGATATAGAGACTGAACCACTCGAGTCAATGGACCTAGACGATAGTCCAGAAAATACCCATAATAGCATAGATATTTCGAGAATTAGTGAAATCGGGGAACCAGTCCAAGAGCCACACGATGAATTGAAAGAGGCATATGAGAATTTGCTAATTTTAGCTAGAACACCTGTTAAACATGAAACTACACACGAAGATTTACCTTGTAATCCACAATTCAAGGATGAATATGAATATAGGAGCATTGAATGCAAGGTAATTTTTATGCCAATCTGCAGTCATTAATATGAGGGCCAAAGAGGTTTTCACTTTTTTAGTCATAGAATTTTATTTACTCTTTACATGTTTTGAATTGTTTGATGACTCAAACTTTCGTGAAACCCAATACTTCGATCTGATATTGTAGAGAAAGAGTAGTTCTTTAAAAACCTTTTTTTTTAAGTGATGTATTTGAATGCCGACACTTCTTGCAATCCAGTGTTGTAAGATGTAGCAATAAAACATATTGCTGTACAGCCTAAACTGTCTACATTCAACTATTTATTTTCAGATTTTGGAACCCCCTTTGTTTTCCTACATGAAACGTCCAACAAAAAACAATTATGAGGACTGCATTAACTTGGGAAGGTGCATTACACTTGGCTTATTATCACCTTCAGATACTTATCCCAGGACTTTATCAGACGAGGAAAATAATAGAATTATGAAAGTGGAAAACTTTGAAAATCTCAATTTAAGGGCTAGATATTCCGTGCTTCTATCTCATAAGGAAGAGTTAGAAAAGCAAATAGCTTGCAATACCTCAGAACAAAATTCCATGATAGACGAATTTCGTCGAACGCCTGTACAGACTTTAAACATAATGGAAAGACTTCTGTTATCTTTGGATCGACGCATTCAAGAAATGTATGCAAATAAATGACGAAATTTATCATACGAAAAATGCAACGAATTGATTGATCATTCTAGTGACTTCGAGATATGATTAGAGATTTAGGAAAATTACATGGCATTATTGATCTATAAGCGAAAATTAACTGCAAATAGCATTTAGTTGCGGCTCCAACCAACTGTGTAATCCGCACTTTTATATGGAGACTTGTTAATTAATTCAAGCTGGATTAAAGTCGTTTTGAAATAAAATTTACCTGCAAGATACTGATATATTTTTTTCAATATGTAACTCCTTTCATATTCGACATATTTAGCACTTTGGCTCTATATTATTTAGCGAATTAAATGTGTCCGACGATAAAATCCGTTTTTAAAAACAATTTATTTTTAAATTAAGACTAACAATATGAATGCAAGCAATGGAATGACACAAATAGGTAAACTACATATATTTATAAGCGAGGTTATACTGCGGTTGCAGTCTCCACGGTCGGTCCAGGTCAGCAGGAATGGTACATGTAACTCCTCCCTTCTTAAGAAGCGAACATAACGGAGTTTGGATGCGTTTCTTCATCCCCTTTGGAAGCTTCGTCGGATTTCCTTTTGCTTGTTCCTTTGGATTGAAACCTTCTGGAAATCCATTTTTGTATCTTCTTCTTGCATAATATATACAGGGTGGTTGCTACTACTATTGTTAGTGTGGTGATAGTAATAGCTCACCATGTGGTTGACTCGGCATCATTTTCATTGATATCTTCGGTTCGGCTGCAGTCTATATATTGAGTCCTTTAGATTGAATATCTCCTCGAAGTTGACTTTGCTGAGGTTTGCAATTTTGTAGGAATGTGTTTTCCTGAGAGCATCGATGCGGATTTCTGGGAGGATTAGTGGTGTTCCCTGTTTAAATTGGGGGTTGTTTGTGAACTTCTTTTTTTCTACCGTAACTTCGCAATTCCTCGGGATTCTGATAAGCGTGGGCAGATCGATTTTTAGATATTGATCTGAGCCACATTTGGAAAATATTTGTGTCTTGTTTGCAGGCAGGACCAAAACTTCTTCTTGCGACACTTGTTCGACTAAGGGTTCTTCCAGGTGGATTTCGTCAGCACGGCAATCAGTGGCGGCTATTCAGCGGAAGTAGGGGAAGTGCCACTTCCTCAAGATATTGTAATTTAAAGAAATGCAATTAATTCATTCATCAGTAAAATAATATAGTTTTTAAGATTCAATGATAAAATGTTCTTAGTTTAGGAATAATCTGTTTCCCGTTACCCCTCTAATAACTAATAATTCAATTATTTTCAAATATTAAAATCAAAGCTTCATAAAACAAGAACAAGAATCTCTCCACCTGCACATTGCCCGTTAACTCCACTATTGAATAGAACAGACTAACCCAAACTAACCCAAATGAAAATGTATATTTCTTTTCGCGTACGCGCCGATAGCAGTGACAATTTCATTATCATTTGTGTAGACCTTTACGGAAGAGGTATCGCTCGAGAGCCGTCGAGTCATCAAAAGTATAAGCGCAACTAGTTGGTTGCCATGGCAACGATGACGTCGTAATGGTCGTACATTTGTTTGGTTTGCAAGGATCGGAAGACCTGGCGGTAGCACTTCCATTCTCAGATCAACGCGAAAGCACGTTGTTTCGTTTATTGCGAGTTTATTAGGGGACATTCCGCCGTGGATTCTTGAAATTATTTTTTATTTTCATTCAACGGTTGATTCATTATAGTATTATACAAGATATATTTTCTATACAGGGTGCTACAAATTTGTTTCTTTGTATGGGTATCTCGAAAACCGTAAGAGATACGAGGTCGGTTAAATTAGGGCAAAGTTGCGCGACTTAAGGGTGATTGACATGCCATCGAGAAATTTAGAAAATTCCACCTACTTCCGGAGATATCCGTAAAAAAACGAAAATCATCTATTTTATTTTTATTTTTTCCTGCCTTTGTTTGGAGAGATAAAGTAAAATAAATGTCACATTCTTATTGCCACTTTTTCTTCTCTACAAGTTGGCGGTATCAAATGTTAAATCCGACGTTTCGCTTTCGAGCCCTCTTCATCAACTTCATTTTTTTAAATACTGACCTGGAATTTTTATCTACTTAAAAAGCCTTTGGTCTTCCAAAACCAACGATGTATCGCACTTGTGAATAAATCAACAAATCTAGATTTTTTCCATAAGAGATAATGTGTTAGACAGAGATGGGGCGATCTTTTCTGACCCGATTTCACTTATGACAATATTTGTTACCACTATTGGACAAGTATGATACATCGTTGGTTTTGGGAGACCAAAGCCTTTTCAAAAATTAGATAAAAAATCCAGGTCCGTATTTAAAAAATTTAAGTTGATTAAGGGGGCCCGAGAGCGAAACGTCAGATTTAAAATTTGATACCGCCAGCTTGTAGAGGAGAAAAATTGGCAATAAGAATGCGACATTTATTTTACTTTATCTCTTCAAACAAAGGCATGAAAAAATAAAAATAAAATAGATGATTTTCGGTTTTTTACGGATATCTCCGGAAGTAGGTGGAATTTTTTAAATTTCTCAATGGCATGTCAATCACCCTTAAGTCGGGCCACTTTGCCCCAATTTAACCGACCTCGTATCTCTTACGGTTTTCGAGATACCCATACAAAGAAACGAATTTGTAGCACCCTGTATATTCTAGTTTTAGTGTGTTATTCGTAGACATTTGTATTAGCAACAAAATGATTTGTTGCTAATACAATATGAATATATTTTATTTTTTGATGATTTACCTAAAAAATACCGGTAATAATTATTAACAAATTTTGGCAGTTTGGGCGTGGACCTCAACAATTTTTCGCTCTTCCCTCTATCGATGTCGGCAGCTCTTCCCCACTTTTCAAAGCCGCGAGCCGCCACTGCTTAATATTTCTACCAATTTTTAAAACTCTTAGAATTTGATCTGTAATATTACTGAATTATAGTGCCATATTAGTGGTTACTGGTTACTAGTCTTTTAGGTTAGTGTAATATTGAGGTTATGCTTTTAGGAAAAATTCAATGATTTATGTAAAAAGGTTTAGTTAATTTTTAAATGACCCTTATGAACTTCGGTTTTTAGCAAAGGTAACTGTTAAAACTAATAGAAGTTGAAGCAACACATACATCTTTATTTAATAAAATTAAAGCACTTTCTTTAATCTTACATTTTGTCGATGATGGTTCCTTTGCTAAAATACTTGAAAGCATTCCATTGTATTCTGTGACTGTTATCAAATGCATGTTAACAAATATGTGATTTGGGGAATTGTGTATTTTTAATATAAGTTTAGTGTTCTTTTATACGTTTTGATAATGGTCTGGAAGCGAGGAAAAATATAGTTGAAAATTGGGATTATATCAAACCTAAATTTGCTGCAGTAGAATTTTGGACTTATAAAAATTGAAGCAATAAAGCTTTCTAAGGACTTTTGTAAATGGAATAGCTACTTAAAACTTTGGAATTGTGACTTTTGGGAGTACCTATGTGAGCTGAATAATTTTATAGGTTAGATCATTAAATAAAGGGAACAAATATAATATTAGGAAATCAACCTTTCAAATATCTATTGGAGTGATTCTAGAGCTCAGTCATTAGAATTTTATAGAAAATATTTAGATGTAACATAAAATTTATAATTGTCATAGAATTAGACATAAAACTCCATACCTACCTAAAATTCCTAAATATAAAAATAATAAGGTTATGCTCAAACGTGTGGAAACTAAAATATCGTAGTATAGTTAACCATCAGCTAAATCAAAGTGAAACACTTTAATGACGCATGTTCCAGTATAGCTAGAGGGTTGAAATTTTCAGTACATGTAGCCGAGGTAAAATGAAGAACCTGGACGGAATTACAAAACGAAATAAGAAAGAAAAAAAATTAAAAAAAAAGTTAGAGAAACGCGGTTTTCAGTGAAAAGAGGTGAAGGAGTTGAGCTACGAGGTCGGGGATAGGAAAAATGGAAAGAAAAAAATACTTTATGAAAAAAATTGGAAACAAAAACAAAAAAAAAGTTTAAAAAAATGTCGAAACTGGGGAAAGAACAAAAAGAGCTTCAAAAAAAATCAATTCCTAATATCTCTTTCAGAAGTTTCACTTCAGTTGTGTGCTTATAAGGGTGAGGCACATATATTTTTTTGTATTATTAAATCTAAACAGTGTGTAACAAATTAAATTCATTTATTTTTATTACAGGGAAACTTT
>MU182769.1:26889-81340 GCA_016904865.1 Pissodes strobi
CCCACTATATTAATAAGGCCTCTTTTATTCCTAATGTGAGGATTTAAATTAGCTAGTTTATTTTGCGTAATGTTAATTAGAAACTCGGTTCTATAAAGTAAGTTATCGGCTAAGCCCTGATAGGATATAGGATTATTTATATTTTCATGTGTAACATGATCTCTTAACATAAAATAACTTGTTTTAATATTGGTTGTCTACTAACTATGTTTAAATCTAAGTAGTGTATAAATGTATGTTTACTATATATAAGTTTGGCGTTGCCTAACTGAATGGGTAGTATGGGGTTTTTTACAAGGGTAAGCTGGATATCTTCACTGTTGCTCAGCTGAAGTACCAGGAGTAGCATCAGGCTCTGAAGGCTCGGGGGTGCCATTTCGTTCCTGTAAATATCGTTTTTGTTTAGTCTTAGGTTTCTTTGCAGAGTTTTTAAGATAAGTGCCCTTGTTTGTTTTTAATTTAATAGAGCTTTGGCTATCAACTTTTACTTTTTGGAACTTAGGTAATGACTTATTTCGAATTTTGTTTTAATATAAGCCGGTTCCTGGAGAGAAAATTGAGGTGGATCCTCTCGTTTTTCGTTTCTTTTATTGATTACCTTTCACTTGTTGGTTGCTTTCTCTTATGTTTTCGTAAATTGTATCAGAAGCTTTGTGATTTTGAATATAGTCTGATATAATTATATGGTCACTAAGTTCGAAGGGGTCATTTGTATTAATATGACCTTTAATAATTTCAAAAGGGGTAAACTTTGTTACGCTATGCATGGAATTGTTGTATCCTAGAAGAGCGCGTTTCATTAGTTGCTCGGGGGAATACTGCTTATTTTCCATTTTCAGACATCTGTAGTGATCCATCAGCGTAGAATCGAAACTTTCTACAGGAGAGTTTGAATTGCTATTCTTTGCTGTTGTATAGTGTAGTTCAATTTTGTATATTTTACAGAAATCTTCCAAGTTTTTATTCTTAAACTCAGTTCCTCGGTCCGTGGCAACCTTTAAGGGTAGTCCGTGGTGGGTGATAAAATTAAGTACATTTTCGATTACAGCGGGTCCCGTTAGGCTACTTAATCTATATGCTTGACCCTATCTAGAAAATGCATCAATTATAGTCAAAAATATTTCGTTCTCGATCTTGAAAGTATCTATATGTAATTGTTCGAAGGGTCGAGAAGTTGTAGGAGTTAGATTGATTTTAACTGCAGGGTGATCTCTGTCATATTTATTCTTCTGGCATGTTTCACAAGAGTTTACATATTGTTCTATGTCCATATTCATTTTTGGCCAATAATATCTGGCGCCATATCCAGTTTTTCTCTTTTTTCGTCATTTTAGAGCATTGTACAAATTTAAAGCATGTATTAGTGAAAAGACTCTGTAGAGTTGTCGTAAACGTTTGAGCTAAAGGGCTATTCCTAAAATATAGAGCATATAGCCGTTTAGGATCAATAAGTTCTTTTAAGAGTTTTATGATACATGGTGTTGGGTAATTTTTGGGCAAGGTAACAAAAATACGAGTATTTTCGAAAGTTTTTTCGAAATGACATTTCATTTGATCGCTATCGCCTTGTGTTTAAATAATTCGATTTTTATATACATTCAGGATACGTTCGGTGATTGGTATACCGAAAATTGGGTTTTCGTGTGACGAGTGGATCGTTTCTAGATCGTCTGAATCCTCGTTTTGGGTGTTTGGTGGTTTAATTTGGATATTTGAAATAACATTGACTTTTTGTCTTTTGTGTCCCAAAATTTCGTCAAGTATTTTTTGATCCAAGTCAGGAAGTTCGTCGGGATTTTCACAATATTTTTCGATGACCTCGTCTACGTCGCCAGGATTGTTACATACAGATGATGTTTCTATAGCGTAGTGGTCATTGTCTATGAGGTTTCGTGATAGGGCATCTGCGGCTTGATTTGTTTTGCCGTTTTTGTACTTTATAAAGTAGTCGAATTCTTCCAATCTGAAACACCAGTCTGCTGTTTGGTTCGCGAAGTGAATAAACCCACTGTAATGGTTTATGATCTGTTAATATGATAAATTTGTGTCCAAACAAATATGGTCTGTAATATTTTACGTCCCAGACTATTGCTAGTAGGTAACTCTTTTTCGATAATCGAGTAATTTATTTCGGCTGGGTTGAGAGTACGTGATGCATAACAAATAGGGTGACCATTTTGTGACAATATCGCTCCGATAGCGTAGTTGGAGGCATCAGTATTTAATTCGAATGGTTTAGTAAAATCGGGATAGCACAATACAGGTTCTGATGTTAAAATAAGTTTACAAATTTCGAAACAATCCAAAAATTCTTTAGTATGCACCACTTTTTCGTTTTTCTTCAAACATTGGGTCATGGGTTTCGTGATTTTTGCAAAATTTTGTATAAATTTCCTGTAGTAACCTAACAATCCGAGAAATGATTTAATTTCTCTTTGTGTTTTAGGTATGGGAAATTCCTGTATAGCAGCGATCTTTTTCGGGTTCGGTTTTATCCCTTTTGTAGTTACGACATGTCCTAGGAATTCCACTTCTTTTCTAAGGAATTCACTTTTGTCGAGTTGGATTTTTAATTGTGCTTCTCGTAATTTTGAGAATACTAGCCTTAGGTTTTGAATATGTTCTTACAGTCGTGTACTGAATATTATAATGTCATCCATGTAAACTAGGCATATTTTATTCTGCAAATCTTTGAGAACTCCGTCCATAACTCTTTGGAAAGCAGATGGAGCGTTTTTTAAGCCAAAAGGCATGCGTAAAAATTCGTAGTGGCCGTTTTCCACTGTAAACGCCGTTTTTTCTATAGAATTTTCCGACATTTCTATCTGGCGCAAGCCGCTTGCTAAATCCAACGTAGAGAAATAGTTTGCTCTGCCTAGTGTGTCCAATATTTCATTTATATTAGGGATAGGGTACCGGTCGTCAATCGTTTTTTGGTTTACGTTCTTAAAGTCTACTACTAGACGCCATTTAGGTTTGTTGGAAGGTGTTGGGGGTGAGCTCCATGGGCTAGCTGACGGACGAATTATTTCTTATTCGAAGATTTCGTTTACTTGTCGTCTGACTTCATCTTTATGCACATACGGGTATCTGTAGGATTTCGTGTGCACCGGGATTTTAATATTATGTTTTACTTTAGAGGTAAAACTCAATTTATCTCCTGGCTTAAAGAATATATCCGAGAAGTCTAGACATAAATTTGATATCGATCTTTTTTCCTCGGTGTTCATGTGCTCGGTACGTATTAAGTCCTGTATACTAGTTTCTCGTTTCGCCTTGTATGCGTAATTTTCGTTCTCATTATTCCTTGTTTCAAACGTATACACGTATAGGACCGTTATTTTTCATTTCGTTTATTAATATATCACCTTCGAATATGCTGACTGGTATATTCTTAATTAATTTTTCGTGAAGATTAACTGAGAATGAAAATTTGTTGTCAGCAGGTGACCTATATTCAAAGGGAATTGCTATACATTTGCCGACAAGTTTTTTATTAATTAAATCGATATTTAAATGCATATTAATTAAATCAAGGAGTCCTATTACTCCGTCGAAATAATCATGAAAATCGAACAGAATAAAATCAATTTCATATTTAATTCCGTATTCTAAAAATGCGGGAATAGTAGCCTGAAATTGTGTTTGTTGACTGCCTACAGCTGTTTTCATTGTGTTTGTTGTTTGGTATACACGGTTAGGGAAATATCTTTCGGCGAAAGATTGATTTAAAATAGATCTACTGCTCTGCTACCAGTATCTATCAAAAGTTTTAGGTCGAGTGATTTTATTTTGACATAAGGGAGGTTATTATTTGATGAGATATTAATTTCTACTAGATCTGTTGGTCTGGCGGCCCTGGATAGGGAAAATTTTCAATTTCCTCGGAAATTTGATTATTTGCGAAATAGGCCTGGTCGTCATTGTTGGCATTGGAAGCATCGTAGAATTGGGGATAATTATCTAGCTCTGGGAGATTTTCTTGAGGGGATTCCTGTGGAAAATCTTCGTTTGGGTATTCTTGAGAATACAATTCTTCGAAAATGGGATTAGGCCTTGAACTTTGATTTTGGAAATCTTGTCTATGGCTCTGCATAGAAGGAATACGAGATGTCGTAGACATTGGGGTAGATTTCGGCAATTGATTTATGGGCGTTTGATTAGGACGGAAATCGTTTTGAGGTTTTCCGAAAACTTCTTGATTGGTGGGGAATTCCCTTAGCGGTAAATTCCTGGGTTGAATATGAATTGGTTGGGATCCCCATTGGGTAAAGTTTTGTTGTGTTGACCATTGGGGTCTTGGTGTAAAGCTTTGTTGTGTTGACCATTGAGGTCTTGGTGTAAAGTTTTGTTGTGTTGACCGACCATTGGGGCCTTGGTGTAAAATTTGAATAGTTTTGCGGCTGGTGTGTGTTGAAATAGTTAGGCTGTTGTGAATTATTTGGGTAATTGTTCTGGAAGTTATTATGATTATTTGATGGTTTTTGAGAGGTTAAGGCTCTATAAGGTTTATTTACATCATTAACATTACCATACAATCTTTCAAAATTTTCAAATTCGTTCGCACACGCCATTGCGTCTTCTAAACAACTAGGTTTCCTTAAATACATGTTATTTTTCAATGTACCCGTGCAACCAGCTATAAAAGTATTTAAAGCAGTTTTATCGTATTGTTTAATTTCACACAACTTTTGTTGTGGGGGCGAATTAGGATCATTACTAATACGTTGCGCTACACTACCACGTAAAAGTTGTAATCTACTGCCAAAATTTAGAAGGTGTTTGGCTTTATAAGGCGTAGATCTTGTGAGTTCTTGAACAAGGCAATCTAGATCTCTTCTGTCAGAAAAACATTGAATTAAAGCGTTTTTTAAACTTGTCCAATCATTTAATTCGACTCTATTGCCTACCAAAACTTCGGCTTTGCCTACTAATTTTTCTTGAATTGATTCGAAAATATGTGCGTCTAGCTCCCTATCTTTGAACATTGAATAGCTATCAATTAGACTTTCGCATCGCTTAATAAATTTATTTAGAGTATCACTATTCCCATCGAATGGCTTGATTATTTCTAACCTAGATTCAAAAAGGTCCCAATTCATTTTGGGTTGTGAGCCTGCGGCTACTCCTTCCATATTAGATGCTATATTTATTTGTGTATCTTCAATGCTTATATTAATTTGACTTAGCTTCTGTAGTAACTCGTCTATTTCGACGTTATCCTTAATAGACGTAAGTAATTAAATGAAAATATCTCATAACATGCATTAGTTATAAATAAAACTTATGTATGTATTGATTAACGAATAATCAATTTTCTTTTAAATAAAACTTATTTAAACTTACTAACTAGCGAAATAACTGATTTTTAGTTATTTGCAAAAGTGAGAATCAATTATTAATATATAGAATCAATATCAATCAATAAAATTCAAATACGAAACCGTAAATAAAAGGATCAATATAGGGTAAAAAGGAATAAAGCTCTTACGAAGGTCCACGTATTGGGATCGACGTCTTCGTTCTTCCTCTTCTTGATTCCACTGTTGCACCCTCAAGTCGATGTCGCTGGGTCTTATCGTTGGAGTTCTTTTGGATTGCACTGACAGGGTAGAAACCACTCGTAGATGTCTTTTACCGCGCGATTCGATAATTTTCGACACTCTACCGCACAATCCTACTGACTGCGCCAATTAAATGTGTCCGACGATAAAATCCGTTTTTAAAAACAATTTATTTTTAAATTAAGACTAACAATATGAATGCAAGCAATGGAATGACACAAATAGGTAAACTACATATATTTATAAGCTAGGTTATGCTGCGGTTGCAGTCTCCACGGTCTGGTCCAGGTCAGCAGGAATGGTACATGTAACTAGCGACAGTAGAAAAGTTTAAAAGCCTTCGGTTTTATTACATTTTATTTTATACGTGTATCAGTTAAATATGATGTAAGAATCATATTATTCAAAAACTAAAAAATAAGAAATTCGAAGATATATATGGTATAAGTCCTTTTCTTGTAAAGTATTGTTGTGCTTACATTATTGAACCTCTGTCTAATATCATCAATAGCTGCATCTGTGAAGGTACCTTTCCAGCAAGGCTTAAAGTTGCGAGGGTCTTATCTATATTTAAAAAAGTGAAATGTCTGATCCCAAGAATTATCGTCCAGTTTCGGTGTGGCCTGCTTTCTCAAAAATATTGGAATCAGTCTTGTCTCAGAGCCTCGTGTCATTCTTTGAGCGGCACAATATCTTCTCACCGAGTCAGTTTGGTTATAGAAAATGATTATCAACCTTGGATGCTATTTACAAACTTCATGAGTTTGTTCATGAATCAATGGAGGCTGGTGATTCCTGTGGTTGTTTACTGACTGATCTGTCCTCAGCGTTTGATTTGGTTGATCATGCTCTACTACTGGGAAAGTTGGAGCACTACAGAGTTCGTGGACAATCTCTACAAATATTCCAATCCTATCTAGAGGAGCGTTTCTAACAGGTGCATGTGGAATGACCTTTCTATTTTTGCAGACTAGTCTTCACCTCTCGCCTTGCAATACGCAGATGAGCATTTAAAGATCCTTTACACAAATAGTGCACTATGTAAAAATCGACCTCTCCTATTGGTCGATCCATCTCGTATTACGATATGTCCAGGGTGACCACCTTTTAGCCGGATAAAAACCGGAGAAATTGTTTTGCCAGCGCATTCACCATTGTCACACATAGTTCACAAGAAATTATTTATTAAAATATATCTATACGAAACAACGCAACGAGTAACGAATATTTTTTTAATCAAAAAACAACGTTTATTTTCTTTAATAAAATACCCTATTTTAGTAATATCTAAAACTTAACAAACTAACATAAAAAAGCTAAGTCTTTAAGTATTAAAACAAAATTACACTCGTATATATCTACTTAAATTTGAAAGTATATTTTTTTATCGGTCCGACAACATTTCAGTAAATCATTTTGCGCATCTTTCGCAAATATTCTGCAAATTTCTGGCAGGTGAAATTATAGTTTGGTTTTGTGCACAATTCCATTTTAACCAATTCGACTCGCATTTTATTTTTTTCATCAGTCCAAAGTCCAGACATTATCGAAAACACTCGTTCTAAATATGCATTGCTAATTGGAACTGAAAAAGTTATTGAAATAATTTTCAACACTCCCGGAAAATTACCGCACTTAAACAACTTTACCCATATTTCATACATAGACAGAAGTGAAAAATCTTGTTCTTGCAGTTTTCCTAATGCCAGCGCCAGAGCAACAAAACGTTTAAAGCGGGGAATCACCCACCATGTTGCTAAGGCGGTCAAACCATTAATATTATTGGATGGTATTATGGACAAACGAAAACCGGAGAACGGAGAACCGCTTTGAAAATCCGGAGACTCCGGGTGAAAACCGGAGAGGTGGTCACCCTGGATATGTCTGCGTGAAGCAATCGGTTTCTGTCAAGAGCTCTCGTGGTGTAGAGGTTTATACAGCTTGGTCTCACCTGGACAGCCGAGGTTCGAACCCCGTTGCTATTTTTTATTATTTTTAAAGATTATGTTTCTAAACAGTTTTTTCTTGATTTTGGGTATGTCTTGGGTTAGTTTGGGTTAGCACCTGGTTAGTTTCCTTTTCTTGAGCCCCCGTAGCGAGCGGAGGGCCATGCGAATCGACCAATAGGAAAAGCCGATTTTTATACAGTGCACTATTTGTGTAAAGGATCTTATAATGCGCTTCACCAGTTAAGATGCTAGATCTCTGGTTCGGCGGCCCGGGTTCAAATCCCGATGGTGTTTTTATTTTCTTGGAATTATGTTTGCAAAAAAAATCTGCATGCCTTGGGTTAGTTTTTATTCGTTGCGCCCCTGTAGCCATCGAAGCGAGCGGAGGGCTAGGTGTGAAGTGTAATATTAGACATTCTAATGCAAACATTAAACAACGCACGTCAGGCGGTATGTGTTTTGCAGGCTGTCTGTAACCGTTAGTGTAAAACTCAGACAAAGAATTCCCTTGTCTATGGTGTATAGGCAACCAATTCCAAATAAGTGGTTGCCTATATTCAGGCGTCAGGTGGCATTAGAATTTCATGTCGATGACGTTGATATAGGATATGTTTACACATCAGTGTGTCGAGTACTAGTAGACTCGCTCAATTCTTTTTGTTGGTAAATAATTCATTTTTTTACAAAAATAAAAGTGCGCGTGTAGCGGCCGCTCTCTGTGTTATTGTCAGCTTACTTTGCGGTGATTTGATTGATTTGAAAGGATATAGGTACCGATTTTGTTTTTAAACTAGAAGCACTAGTTTTTTGGCGTTCGAAACTCGGAACTAACGTCACGCCGACAAAGATTTCTACTGTATTTTTCACATCAATTGCCTACCACATAGACATAACAAAAGTTGTATGGTGAAATCAAAATATTATCACCTTGACAAGGCGAGAAATTTGGACTATGGGATATTTTAGGGTATCGAGCGTAGCGCCGGGCCGGGCCCGCGGCGCTCCCACCGGCTGCGCGCCCCTAGGCTATAGCCTAGTGGGTAATCCGGCCCTGGTGATCGATAAATACAAATATAGGATAAATTCATGGCCCTGGAGAATATCATACAGGATTCAAATACTGCCCTGCAGAAACTAGATACTATACTGTGTGTAATTAGGTAGATAAATAATTTCATCTGTGTTCAACCAGTGTTCTGTGGGATTATTTAAGTTGTTTAAGAATAGTGAAAGCACAGATGTTTTATTCCGCAATGATTGAATATTAATGTTAAGTAATCCAAAATAATATTCTTTTATAACACTATGAATCAACAAATGGCGTTTCTGTTTGTGAGTAGTAGTAGCAGCGAATATTAACTACGACAAGAAGGTCCACTTAATGACAAGAGAGCACTACAAAGGGATCGTCGTTTAATTTCTTCGTTGCCTGGTAACGATCGGCGAATTTCGCCGCACACAGGTTGAATTTAAATAAAAGCTGGCCATAAACGATATTTTCGTTTGCGGTATATTTAATCAAATTTATGACGAAATTATAGCACTCTAACACTCTATTTGGCTTTGGAAAAACACAATTGATATCTTCTGAATTGTTTGCAGCTCCATGTCAAACTTACGTTATGTTTTTTTTATTATCACCAAATACATTTTTTAATAAAGTTTGTATTCAACAGGCTGTTTCAAAAATCTGTTAACGTTTTTAATTAGTTATTATTGATAACAATACTCAAGGTATGTAATAACTAATATTTAAAATATTTTGATTTTGTGCTAATGATTTCACTATATTTCCGAATACTAATATTCTGACAAAAGACATCAAGAAGAAAATGTTGCTCGATTTTTCCCCATCTTTTAATATTTAATTAAATTTTGGCCTTTTGGGTGTTTTTAAAATTGGTTAAAGGTTTCGCACAATATTTTTACTGTATATTTCATTCCTATTTTGTAATACAATACAACTAAAAAATAGCGATATTATCTTATATCGAATATTGACTCGACTATATAATTTAGGAGTGAAAATTAATCTGGCAAAAGGATGAGCTGGTCTATGGCCGCCGCGTCAAAGGTCGCCTGCCAACATGATTGTTTTATTTGTATCATGCCCTGCCGATATCGTTGACATGCCGCCGCGGAAAGTGATCCTTCTTATCAAATAGTTTTGCCCAAATACATAATAAAAAGATAAAGACTGATATACTACACAGCTAACGTGCTAACACTCCGTTGAGGATATGTGTTGGTGTTATACCTAATTGTGCAACAACTGAAGTACTGAAGCCAGATTATCAGAAAATGGCGCGTCGAAATGAGGAGCGTTATAAGATCCTTTACACAAATAGTGCCTTATAAAAAATCGGCCTCTCCTATTGGTCAATTCGCATGGCCCTCCGCTCGCTTCGCTCGCTACGGGGGCTCGAAGAAAGGAAACTAACCAGGTGCTAACCCAAACTAACCCAAGACATACCCAAACTAATCCAAGACGTACCCAAAATCAAGAAAAAAACTGTTTAGAAACATAAACTTAAAAAAATTTTTTTAAAGGAACGGGGATCGAACCCAGGCCGTCTAGGTGAGTCCCAGCTGTCTAAACCTCTACACCACGACACTCCGGAGAGCTCTTGGCAGAAATTGATTGCATCACGAAGACATATTGTAATACGAGATGGATCAACCAATAGGAGACGTCGATTTTTACATAGTGTACTATTTGTGTAAAGGATCTTAAAATGCAAATGAGGATCCCTTATTGGCTAAATTTGTAACGTGCGCAGCTTTCCCTGCTGCTGTCTTGTTTGAGCATTTACGTTTCTCTGTTTTTTTTTGCTTCATATATTGTACCTAAGGTATTTTCAAATGTCATTTAAATTACCCTTAACTCAACGCATTAATAAATTATTGGAATTTTAAAAGCTATATCTGTTGTAAAGTCATCGGTACCGGGTGGGCAAGAAATTGAATAATCGATTAAACGCTTAATATTTTAGCAAACAGCTGAATAACCGATTAATCGATATAATCGATCATCGATATTTTCTGAAATATTAATCGATAAGTCGATTAATCGGTAATTTCTTAAAAGTGAATCGAATAATCGATTATTGTCGCCCACCCCTAATCCCATAATATTGTAGTAAGTGAAACTGAAGCTTAAATTTCGGCAGAATCGTTATTGCTGATGCAAGACTGATGTTATTATAAAAAGAGGTAATAAATACTTTGGCTGAATCAGCAGATAAAAATTTATTATTTAGTTTTAATTTGTAAATATGGCTTTAATATTACCTTGGGATAGTCAGAATATAAGCAAGTGTTTTTGAACAACAGCTGCACTGATGCTTCTATATTTTTTACTAGTTTCGTTCCTATTAGATTAATTTAAGAAAGAAAATGATAACTCTGAACTACATGTATGGCAAAATTTCAGGCCCTCATCAACGCGTTTCTGTCGTCCGCTTAACATTCATTTTGCTCGTGTGACTCCTGAATTAACCTTTGCAAAAACAAAATTTGGATCATCGAATTAAAAATTTAAAACCCTTTTCTTTACAACGAAGGAGCCCTTAATTTTCAAAATCATTTTCTAAAACGATTTATGAACATACAACTGATTTTTATACATGATTTTTATCGTTAGTGATAATTGATACTCCCTATATATAAATATAGATGATGATGAGCAAAAAATTCAACAATTATTTCTCTAAAACACGATATATTAAACGTGTAATACTTAATAACTTGTATGTCTTATTTCTGGTAAACCTTATTATGGCCAGCTTTCCTAGAAATTTGACCAGTGTGCGCCGGGTCCAAAGGTCACATGCCAGTATCATGCTAGTTTTCGCGCGGGGAAGGAGACATACCGTTGACGTGCCGCCGCGGAGAGTGAATCTTCTTATCGTAGTTATTATTCGCTGGTAGTAGTAGGTACTGGCCCATAACAGGTTCCCGGTGAATGAGGTCCATGAGAAGAAAAAATAATTTTAGTCTAGGTGGTTTTGTGAAAACTTTGAGATCTGACAGTTCAAATTACAGAGATTAATCAAGTAGAATGTCATGCATCACTTGTCCATTGTTCCTGGAAATGTACAGTTACGGCAAATGAAAATCGGAGAATCGGACACAAAAATGACATTAAAATGTCATTCACATGAATTTGCATATATCTGGCTTTTACCTTTAAGATTTAACTACTTTACTTTTAGCATTGTTTGAATCTGGTAGTTTTCATTTATGTTGATTTTGTATTCTCGTGTGGTATAAAAATAATGAGTATTTTATATTTAACATAACATAATATATATTTTTTAATTTAAATGAAAATACTTTGAATTTGAGAACAAACAAACAGAAATACACTGAAATGACAAGCCTAATATTTTTTTACTATACAACCCCAAATGTTTTCGATCGGGTTGATGTCAGGGCTACGCGGAGGCCAATTTAAAACGTTGATATTTCTTTGCCTCATTATCCTTCAATGACAATTCGAGCAGTGTGCACTGGACAATTGTCATATCGGTAAATAAAATTGTTTCCTTCGTTTTCTAATATATTAATATAGTTTTGTGCATTAAATCTTCCCTCAATCCTTGTGCAAATTTCAACACCTCTTGAGTTCATCCACCCCCAAACGCTTACAGAAAAACGACCGCTGCTTTTCACTTTTTGTGTATATTTTTCGTCGAAATGACTATTTGGAGGCCTATACACCCTATTACGGCCATTAAAAATGACTGAAACACTTTCTCGGCAGTAAAAATAATATTTGACCAAAAATTGACGTGTTCTGCACAGTATACTGAAATGAGAAGCCTCTCCTCCTTGATGTTTGCCTCAGTAAGATAAGGCTTTTTACTGCTGCATGACTGCGTACGTTGGATCTTTGTTTTATGCAGTTTCTGTCAGTTCTAATGCACCCTGGGAAATAACTTTCTCTTTTCGCCGTCACAGTTGATTGGAAGGAGTTTTCTCTTTAAAAAACTAATAAGGCGCTCATCATCCTCTTCTTCTGAAGAAATCTTACGTGCTCCGCTTCCTATTTGCCCTTCTAAGGAAGTCCTTTGGTCCAATTTTGTTTTTATATCTTGCACTGTACTTTTTCCTATACCAAACCTTTCTGCTACCCTTCGTCTCGACCAACCTTCTTCTAATAATATAATTATTTTAGCTTTTTCCTCTTTATTTAAATGTGGCATTTTGATAATGTCAAAAATTATAGGTAAGTCTAATATAACGGTAACAAGTAGGTGAAAAGGTAGAAAAGCGCGATTTACTATATACCGGGTGGTGCATCGAGGTTGGAAACATAGGAAATCCCACGCAAATTTTAAACTGGTTAAATATTTGCTCCCCTGTTGACTTTAGAGCAAAGTTGTAAGGAGACTTTTTCAAGGTCTCTGTATGGTAAATACAGATGCGAAATTTGAACAATTTTGGACAAGCCGAACTTAACTTATTTAAATAAAATTGCAGATAATTTTTTATTAAAATTCAACAGGTAATACTGCAGACACCAGCATTAATTAAACTTGTCAACCTATGATTTGTCACTGTCAAAAGTAATTTGAAAGTAAACTACCGTTTGCAAATTTTATTTGACATTGACAAATCATAGGTTGACAAGTTTAATTAATGCTGGTGTTTTTACCTGTTGAATTTTAATGAAAAATTAGCTGCAATTTTATTTAAATAAGTTAAGATCCACTTGACCAAAATTGTTCAAATTCCGCATGTGTATTTACCATACAGAGACCTTCAAAAAACCTCCTTACAACTTTGCTCTAAAGTCTACAGGAGAGCAAATATTTGGGCAGTTTAAAATTTGCATGGGATTTCCTATGTTTCCAATCACGATGCACCACCCGGTATAAATATGGTGTCCGGTTTTCATTTGCCGTTAACTGTACATGGCACAAGCACAAGAATAATAAATTAATGCCATTCGCAGTATCCACAAGGGATAATATTTCCTTATTCTGAGTGGCTATAACAGACGATTAAGGTCGGTCTCTGGTCAGCGGCGACCCAATTAAAATTACATTGGTGTGCTTCTTATTATTAAGATGTTTCTCAATTACTTCAGTTTTTAAGCCTTTATCCATAACTGAATTTTGAGAGCTAATGAAGACAAAACCAAAATCGCTCTTGGTAAACTTGCTACAGAATCGAAGGCATTTCTCGAAAGTATCCTCAAGTAATAGCCTGCTTATTGATTCGACTGTTCATGTCATATTTACCCATAGTATGTTTTTTGAATAGAGGTAGATAGCCCTTTATATCTGATACAATAATTATTAGAATTTTATTACGCTGTTTTGCCGTTTCGTGAATCTTGCGGTGGAGGTGTTGTAACAGAATCTTGCTCCCTTGTTCAACATTTTCTAATTCCAGAGTTCCAATTGTTGCGATCATATTCTTGCATGAATCGGTCAACTCCTCAACGCGTCTAGTAAGTGTCATCTCTAGGTCTTTGCATGTCCGGATCTTCTGGCTCCATCCTGTCAAAATTTAACTATTTCGGCGCAATTTTTCAATTCACCTGTCCTTGTCATTAATTTCCATTTCTAGTTCTTTAATGGATTTAATTAGTTCCTCTTTTTCCCTGATTGTGTCCTGTTCCTTCATCTGGCATTTGATTGAGCAGTAAATTGCATAGCCTACAAGTTTAACTATTTCATTACAACGTTCCATACAGCTTGGTTGGTAAACTGCTAGGCATGATGCGCAACAAAAGTTGCGAAAACTTCTCGGTACTGCAAACTACTTGTGAGTAATGAGTAGTACTTGCCTTATTACTTTGAATGGATTAACAGCGCGGCGCGCGTTGGAATTCCTAAATTCTCATAAATGCTTGAATAAAAAGTGGTTTTGGTAGATATTTTTAGTTTATTTTTGCGTTAACGTATATAGGTAGATCGTGTTTGTGTCGTTCCGCGTTTTTTGACTGTTTTTTGTGGTAATACATTAGTGTTTAATATTGAAAATTACAACATGGACCTGAATAGTGATGGTGGTAAAAATGGTGATATTGGAAAAGGGACTAGAACAAGTACTTCTGCAGGGGGTGCTTCTGTTGGGTCTATGAATTACAGCCAGGCTGAAATAAATAGAATAATTGGAGTCGATAAAGGAATTTTACACTCAGGTACAATTGGTAAAAAAAGTAACAATGCATTGAATACAGAGAACAAGATAAGGCATGGATCGTCTCAACAGCAAAAAAGGGATCATAATATCAGCACAGCAATAAATTCATTTGAAGGGAGTTTTAGCACGGATGTCGCTAATTTGAATTCGGATAAAATTTTTAAGCCCCGAAATTCCGTGACAAGAACCCCACCAAATTTAGAAAGCATTAACCAACAGGGAACAAGCGAAATTGATAATGAAGTATTTGATAATGAAATAATGTATCTTGCTCACATGAATCCTCAAAAAAGACCACGATCCAGTTCAAGCCCTACTTCCATGGATAGAAACAAACTAAAAAAACATAATCCCCGAAACATTGATCAAACAACAAGTTCTACTAGTATCAAATCAACTGAAACAATGCTGAATGAAATTCTTGATTCGCTACAAAGCATAGAAAAATATAGTGAGCCTAATGAACTAAGTAACACGCAAATTGTTCATTCCGCCCTGTTTGTGATTCACAACCATGTTACTATGTTAGCATTTAAAATTGGAGAAACTGAAAAAATCAATTTAGAACTAAACTATCGCATGCAACAATTAACTAATGGCAAAGCAGCAGCATCTCCCATCAGTCAAGTTCAAACTTTGGCAAATACACCTCAGTTTCTGCAAAACACCAAACCTTCTTTTTGTGATATCTTGAAGTATGCTCCAGCTTGTAATAATCCTGAGGCTCCTACAGATACAACAAACTGGAAAACCCCCCCTCTAAAAAAATCAAAGCATGAAAGTATAGTTAAAATCAAAGGACAAAAAGACTCTAGGGTAGTAATACAGGAAATCAAAACAAATATAAAGTCCACAAACATGACTGGAAGTATTAAAAAAGTAAAGCAGTTACAAAACGGAAGTGTAATTGTTGAATGTCATAATGAAGAGCAACAAAAAAAACTAAGTGAAAGTTTGACCAATTCAAACACAAATGTCGAGGTAAAAAATATTAGAAATACGGACCCGATGGTAATGATAACTGGCATATTAAAAGGATATACACCTAAGGACTTTGTCAGTGAGTTTATCAGTGAAAATGATATGTCACATGTATTTGGTAAAGATGTAGAAAGAATGTTTAAATTTATTACAAAAAAGCAATGTAGAAACAATACCAAAGAAAATTGGATTTTGCAGACATCCCCAGAAGTATTTAGGTGGCTTATCAGAAACAATAACCTTAGGTTTGACCTTTGCCCAGCCTATGTAAACGAGTACACCAATGTTGCGATGTGTTTCAAATGCTGCCTATTTGGGCATGTTGCTAAGTACTGCACATCCAATGAATGCTGTCATAAATGTGGAGATGCCCACAATTTCCAAGAATGTAGTTCCACTTCATATGATTGTCCTAATTGTAAAAGATCTAAGTTGGAAGACAGAAATCATACAGCTCGTGATCCCAATTGTCCAGTTTATCTGCAGCGTATTCGGAGGCTACAGCAATATACTAATTACACCAGTTACAATTCGGAAACTTTTTTATAAGGGAAGTTAAGAATACTGAAGTTTATGAAGGTGACCTACTTTGTGAGGAGGCCAATAGGAAAACTGACCTGCAATTTACTATAGCATATCAGAATGCGCGTGGCCTAAACAGCAAGACCAGGGAGTTTTATCATGCAGTGCAACTGACTGAGAATGAATATGACGCCATCGCCATAACAGAAACCTGGCTTTCCAACACCGTATATGATAGTGAATTTTTTCCTGATAATTTTCTTGTCTTTAAGAATAGAAACAGAAAAGATACTGAACGTGGTGGAGGTGTGCTAGTGGCGGTTAGGAAAACCTATAGGTGTATATTGTTAAAACTAGATTTTAACAGTCCCGATATAGATTTAGTGGGTATAAAATTGTATGTAAATGATTATCTGTATATGTATGTATTGGTAATTTATATATCAACTAGATGCTCTATGAGCACCCGAGATGATTTTTTTTTCATACCTGGAAAGTCTTGAATACTTGTATGATGATAATTTTGTTATTGTTGGTGATTTTAATATTGCTCGGTTGGGAGATTTTTATTCAGTAAATAGTAAAGACTCAAATGTGGAAATGCTACTTAACTTTATAGATTTCTTGAATTGTCAACAAGTAAACAGGATTGTTAATAAGAATAACCACATATTAGATGTTGTATTGACGGGACTTCAGTGTCTTGTAACAGGGAGCACTTTTGGTTTTGTTAATGTAGACCATCATCATCCACCTTTGGATATAGAAATCAAATTAAAAAATGCAAAACAAAGATCTCTATCCAACAATGGTGATACCACTAGCAATTTTAATTTTCGAAAAGCTGATTATTGTGCAATGTACCAGTTACTTCAAAATACTAACTGGGACGTGAAATCATTTAGGGATATAAATTTGGCTGTTGAACATTTTTATGATAAAATCAATGACATTTTTAGAATATGTGTACCAAAAAGTAAATCACCTGTGCGCAGGTATCCTGTATACTTTAGTAAGAGTATTATTAGAGACATCAAAGAGAAAGATAAACTCAGAAATAAATTTAAAAAAACTGGTAATCTAGGTTATCAAAATCAATATACTGAGTTACGCTCAAAAATAAAAAGAGACATTAAAAATGTCCATGAACAATACCTTAACAAAATTCAGCTTGATATTAATCAGGATCCAAGATCTTTTTGGCAGTATATAAATAATAACAAAAAATCAACAAGTACTCCTAGTAATGTGCATTTGGATGATGTTGAATACACTGAGGGCCGGAGTATCTCAAATGCCTTTGCCTCATACTTTAGCTCGGTGTACAATGATAACAATATTCACAATCCAGAAAATATGGACATTTTTGATGTCTCTGATGTACTCTGCATTACGGAGGTCACATATGAGGATGTCTGTGATGCTGTGAAAAAACTTAAAATTAACAGAGCAGTTGGGCCGGACAACATCCCGTCCTATATTTTTAAGGGCATGATAGGATTTCTGGCTGAACCACTTAGAGACATATTTAACCTTTCACTTAAAAGCAATATATTTCCGCAAAAATGGAAAGAAACTCGAATATGTCCAGTCTTTAAGAGTGGTGATAAATCAAATATACAAAATTATAGACCTATTTCCCTGTTGTCCTGTCCAGCAAAAATATTTGAAAGTGTTATATATAAATATGTTTACAGCTATGTATCGCATAAGATTAGTGTATATCAACATGGCTTCCTAAGTAATAAGTCCACAAGCACTAATTTGTGTAATATCACGCAGTATATAGCTGAAAGTCTAGACAATAAATTTCAAGTAGATGTAATTTACACAGATTTTGCCAAAGCTTTCGATAAGGTGTCTCATACAATTCTCTTGACAAAATTGAGTAAGGAATTCGGATTTCATGATAACTTGGTAGCATTCTTTAAGTCTTACTTGGAGGAGAGATATCAAAGGGTTGTTATAAGAGGATATTATTCTGACTACTATTTGGCTACATCTGGTATCCCACAGGGTTCAAATCTTGGACCATTATTGTTCTTAATGTTTATTAATAATATAGTAACGGAAATAACAAATTCAAATATATTGATGTTTGCAGATGATCTGAAGCTATACTCAAGGGTTTGTGATGGGGTAGATTGCCAAAAGCTGCAACTGAATCTTAATAAGTTACATCAATGGACACTTAAACATAACTTGTTTTTTAATATAAACAAATGTTTTGTTCTGCACTTTTCAAAAAAGAAGAATATTATGAGGTTCCCATATACGATTGGTGGTAAACTCTTGAGTGAAGTCACAGAAATGCGAGATCTTGGTGTTACTTTTGATATGCAGTTGACGTTTAGAACCCACATATCCAATATCGTAAATAAAGCAACACAAATGTATGGCTTTATTGTCCGGAGCTGTAAGCTATTTCGTGATATAAAATGTATTAAAATATTGTATATATCTTATGTAAGGAGCATTCTTGAGTATTGTTCGGTTATATGGGACCCATACTACAAAAATCACAAATATGAAATAGAGAAAATACAGAATAAATTTCTAAGGTATGTTCACTACAAAGAAACAGGGCTGTATGAGTTCCATATAGCTAAGCAGGATGTCATGATCTCCCTAAACATCAAATCTTTGGATATGCGCAGAAAATTTGCTTCTTTGGTGTTTATTTATAAACTACTGCATAACCTAATTTATGATCCAAGTTTGTTAAGTTGTCTGAATTTTTATGTACCATCCTATAGGACACGAAGTCCATTAACATTATATGTTGACAATGCAAGAACAAATTATTACTACAATTCTCCTCTTATTGTAATGTGCAGGCTGTGTAATGAAATTAGAGATGACTGTGATATTTTTGCATTGGGTTTGGATGGATTTAAGAAAACAATTAATCACCTATTGGAGGATCTATGTAATTAGTATGGTTTGACATGTCCTGTCCTACTCCATAAATGGATGTAAATCTGTGGAGTTTGTATTTAAATAAATAAATAAATAAATTAGTTTTTTTCGGATTTCCAGCTCACTAACATAAAATAGGACGACACCTTACCCAGAAAAATAGCAGAATAAACATTGAACACAAAACAAACTTTTTTTTTGCTTTTTACACCTATAAGCTGCAAAAGCAAGAGCTAGACAGGACGACCTGTTTCAAACACTTTCAACACACTAAGCTGGTATGGCTGTAAATAACATAAGAATCTATCCTCGATTCTTTAGAATCAAATTCAACGTATCGTGTATTATTGAACTACTAAAATATCCATACAAAATAAATTAAATTTATTTAAATATAAAAAGACAGTACAAAAAATATTAACTAACTACGTTGCCATTAGCTCGGCCCAGCTTCATCTGTTGTATCATCTGGTGGGAAAGCGATTAAATCCGGAGTAGTTAGTTTAGCAGTCTTGAGATAGTTGCATTTTAGTAATTCCTTGGCAGTCTTTCGTTTCGCTGGATCATATGTTAGCATACACTGGAAGAAAAACAAATAAATGTTAATTCACAGTAGATCACCCCGATAGTCTATACAGCTTAAAGAAAAGTGACTCGTGAGCAAATGCACACCGCGATACACAGGTCGTTACTATATGATTTTCTTGGGTGGCAAGCACTCATAAAGCCAGTCATTTATTAAATTTTAATAATTGTACTATATCTGAAAACATAAGTGCTTTATTAAAAATTATACATTTGACAAAAAAAGATTTAGATTTTATCTGTATTAACCTTACAATTAACCTAATCCTATATAAACAAAAACCTTTCTAACAGTAAAAGGTTCCATTAAAATTAATACATACATTTAAAAAATATATATATTAGTTACCTTTAACAACTGTTCTTCTTCGAGACAATGAAATGGAATAATATCCTGAAAGTTTTGCCCCTTCCACTGAGGAAAAGTCGATTTGTAATCGGTTAACAAAGTAACGCCCTGCCAAGAATCTTCCGTAGGCGTTCCCAACAATTTAAATATTTTATAAAGCTGATCAATTTCAGAATCGCCTGGAAATAATGCCCTTTTCATTAACTGAAATAAAAATAATATTTTACTATGAAATATTTGGCTGTAAGTTTTATTGGCTTAAACAAATGCTAGAGAATTTAGAGCATTTTCTTCCAATCTATTTTCAGAGACATGATAGGGTAATAAAATTACCAGCAAAAGACTTGCTTGCAGAAAATGCCAATACATTTTTAAAATATTCAATGCTAAAGATGTTTCTTGTAAATTTTAATGAACATATAAAACATGAAATACAAACCATTTCAGCCATTACACACCCCAAACTCCATATATCAACTCCAGTACAATACATCTTTTCTCCCAGCAGCAGTTCGGGTGCCCTATACCACATGGTAATAACCTCATGGGTATAGGTTCGTGTGGGCAACGAAAACGACCTCGATAGGCCAAAATCCGCTAGCTTAATATGCCCTTCCCTATCAACGAGAAGATTTTGAGGCTTGATATCTCTATGTAAAATTCGGTGCGAGTGTAAGTATGCCATTGCATCCAGCAATTGCTTCATGTAGTTCTACAAAAAAAAAATTCAAGAATTTCGCGTAGTTAAAAAATCTCTAATATGAGTGTAACGATATTTGTGTTATTTTCGACCATGAACCTAGAGAGTGTATGAAGAGCTTACTCAAACCATTACTCAACCAAGCTGGATATATCTGTCCCTACAAACAGTAGTGATATAGAAGAGGTTGCAAGTTTGAACTATCTGTCACAGACCCACATATGGCTCTAAACCGGCCACCAAAACAACAAAACTCTAAATCCATAGTTTCACGTCGCGTAGAACACCCGTTTTTAAGCAAACCATGAGCAGTGTTAATAAAAGAAATATTCTGGTGTTTGGTGACGGTAGAGCGAGAGGAGTTGTCTAAGTTTTCGTGCTTTTGGGACTATTCGATTGATGGAGAATGCCATCCTGGTTATTCTGTCCAGCAATTGGCAAACAGAATTTTTCAATTGACAACCAACTTTGGTCCTAACGATAATGTCATAGCATGTATTAGTCTGGATTTTATTAGTAACAGTAACTCTTACCAATTAAATAAACTATTTTCCATTGGAAAGTATACTAATTTTGTTTTTTCTTTGACATATTCAAGTATGAATAACAATGAGTATTTTAGGTTTGTGTCATTATGTAAAAAGTTTCTTGCATGTCAAAATGCATCTATAAGAATTTTAGATAACAACATTGTAAATGGTAGATATAGGCTGTCATGGAAGTAAGTCTCTTTGTGGAAATATTTTTACTTATGTAGAGACCAGTTGTACTTTAAAAACGGTTTTTGTTTCGTCCTGTGTTAAATGTTGTGACACTACCTGCACTATAAATGTTAAAAACAATGGTCAAGGCTTGTCAGATCAAGGTAGTAACAATTTTGAACGAGGTTCTTTGTTAGACTAAAAAACTGACATGAGCATATCATTAATGCTTCTAAACGTTAAATCTATTCGTATATTCGTAATAAAAGTGACGACCTTTTTATAGGCCTAGAAAGTTTTAAGTTTCCTAACATAGTTTTATTAACAGAACATTGGTTGAAGCCTGAAGAGCCTCTTCATATCCCAGGCTATTTTGTCAGTGTTGTATCGCGTCAATCGTTCGACAACAGCGTGTTTGACGGCGGTCCGTAATAAGCCTCAAATTTTCGGTGAACTGCTTATCCGAAAATTCTGAACTTTCGCCAGCAACTAAACCAAAGTGTATTTAACTCAATGTACGTAAAATAATCCTCATCAAGCCGGAATTAAGGTGGATTTTTAATTAAATATATGCTAAGCATCATATTGCAAACAAACCAAGTTCATCAACAATATAATTAATGTGTTCAAAAAGATAAACATTGAACTTTTTTTTTGTGCTACATGAAATGGGGCGTGAAGCCGATCTTTATAATAAAAAGCTGTTTTTATACTTAACACTTTTGGGGTATAGTGCTGACCTTACTCATAGGAATATAGCGGCGTAATTTTGGTTAACAATGATTTTGTGCAGCAAATGTAAATCTGAGAGACGGAAACCTATTCGCACGCAAAATGCGACACCTGTGAGGTGACACTGCGTTAATTGCTCATCTCTTTCTGCGTCTGAGCAAAAAGGCGTCACCGTCAAAAAACGCTCTCCTTGCATCAAATTTTCTTGTAAAGACTGTCTACAAGTTAAATAAGCTGAGGTAACCATTAAGAATGATGTAGTGGACATGAAAGCTAGCTTAATGAAGCCAATGCAAAAAATGTTTGACGAACTTCGGTCCAAGACAGATAAAGTGGACAAGCTTGGCAAATCCATGGATTCAGCTGTTAAATCTCTTGAAACGGTCAAGATTGACAGTAGGGCCGCGGTGACGAAAATGGAAGACATTGCTACATCTATCACTAATCTGGTCGATACCAATAAGGAAACAGTTCACCTCGTCGCTGGAACAGGATGTAAGGAACGGTCTACTGCTCCTACTGACCCGGGCATTCTGAATATAAAGAAGCTTGTGGATGAACTACGCCTTAAATCAGAAAGGCAACAGTCTGAAATTAACGCCCTGAAGGAACAGATTCGTAATTTTCAATAAAACATTCCCAGCTTTTCATCAGACAGCCGAATCGATCAAACACCGATTCCAGTAAATCAGCAATCAACAACACTTGTTGGATGTTGATATTGATTTAATTTTTGGTCAGGATCTGAGTCAGTGTTCTGCAGTTATCAATACTATATCACCTCTTAAAGAAATTGTTCATAGGGGTAACAACCTGCCCTGGTTTGATGTGGAACTGAAGCGCGTATGCTGATTTTAAAAAATGCAATGATCCTAATCACAAAAATAATAAGTGGGAATCTTATAAAATAGCTAGAATTTTTTTTTGTTAATCTGGTTAAAATTAAGAAAAAACATTACTACTATAATAAAATAGATAAAAATAAAAATAATAGTAAATTAATGTGGAAAACACTAAAAACACTAGTAAACGGAACTGACAGAGAATTTACTCGGAAAAGTGGGGAAAGTTTTAATACTTTCTTTATTTCAAGCATTTATGAGATAAGAAGTACAATTCCAACTTCAAACCCATGGTCACCAAACATAATGCCCGGTATTGATGGTCGGTTTTTTGAACTTAGCACTTTGTCTATGAACGATTTTAAAAAAATTGTCAACTCTCTAGATAACAAATACAATAATGAGGATATATTGAATATCAAATTTCTTAAAAGCTCATTTCACGTACTGGGTCATGTATTTTTAAAATTTGTTAATACTTCATTAGTAAAGGGTGAATTTCCAAATGAACTAAAAAATTAGTTTAATAACTCCTATACCTAAAGTAGCTAACAGTGCTGATTGCTCTAACTATCGCCCAATTAATACATTACCTGCAGTTGAAAAAATATTGGAACTTGCAGTATATAACCAACTTATTTTCAAATAACCTATTGTATATTAATCAAGCGCGGGTTAGGAGTAAACATTCTTGTGAATCAGCAATTAAGCTGACTGTCTCCACTTGGAATGAGCTTATTGATTAGGACTATTTTGTCTCAGCGGTTTTTCAAGATTTTCGTCGTGCATTCGAAACTATTGACCGCGACATTTTGTTACAAAAACTTATATATTATGGCATCGGGGGTACAGTACTAAATTGGCTACAAGATTTTCAGACGGATAGATATCAGATAACTAAAGTCAATAATGTTAAGTCAGGTAGAATGATAATTCAATTTGGGGTACCTAAGGGTAGTGCATTGAGGCCCTTATTGTTTGTTATATATTTGAATGATATAAGTCACTTTGTCAATCCGAATTTCTTAAATTTATTTGCTGTTGATTCACTTATATCTTGCAGCGATAAAAATCTAAATGTAGCAATAAGAAAAACTCAGAGGGAATTAGAGACAATTGAGCAGTAACTAAACATTAATAAACTTAAACTAAATGTTGATAAAACTAAAGCTATGATCCTAACTACTAAGTACAAATATTCTCAAATAAATGCAGACAGATTAGATATATCTATACATGGTTCCAGAATTGAAATTGTTACGAAATTTAAGTATTTGGGGTTTTATATTGATAACTTATTGACTTATAAAGATCACTTTGAATACATTAGGAAAAAAATTGGCACCAAACTATTCTTCTTTTCTAGAATAGCAATGAATCTCTCAATCAATTCCAGATTGCTTGTATATCAAACCATAATACAGCCTCATTTTCATTACTGTTCTAGCCTTCTTTACCTACTTGATAATAATTGTAAAGAATCGATGCAAAAATTACAAAATCGTGGCATGAGAATTATACTTCGCTGTAATCGATACACCCCAATATATTTAATGCTACAGTGCCTTGAATGGCGTTCAGTTAGGATCTCACTTAAGTATTACACGATGATTTTTATTTTTAAAATTTTAGATACCTACATCTCCTACCTTCTTATTTAAGACAAACCATTACCCGGACCAATGAGATCCATAGTCATTTTACTAGACATAGCACGCATATTTATATAAAAAAAACAAACCTCAAACGAACTATGAATTGCCTATTTTTTAGGCGTATTAATGAATATAATAAACTACCTACTACTGTAAAAGAAAGTAACAGTCTCGCTGCTTTTAAACGTGCACTAGCTGCTTGCTTGAAAGAATAATATTATTGGTTCGCAATATTACATTACATTCTCTTTGACCGTTACAGGGTATTTATTGTATTATATTTCTTTTTGTATTAGGATTAAGTTATCATTGTATAATTAGGATGTACCTATTTGAAAAATATATTATTATTATTATTATTATTTAGAAATTCAGCAGATCAAGTTATGAATATGGTGGCACTGTTGTGCTGGTGGATGACTGTGCTTCTAGACGATTTCATGGTATTGATAAATTTGATAAACTACTTATAAATTTGAATTTTCTATTATTTACTCAATTAAGCTTCGGTGTTTTGTTGTGTGTATCTACCATTCACCAAACAGTGATTTGGACATATTCATGGAGAGGCGAGCTCCTCCTTTCTCGATTCCCTTTAAATCATAAGGTTATACTTGCCGGCGACCTATACATAGATTTTGAAAATAAAGATGACAGGTCTACCTTAAGGCTATCCAACTTGTTTGACTCCATTAATCTTTACATGGATGTTCGCAGCTCGACCCGTGTGACGGAAACATCCTCTACCACCATAGACTACATCACTTCAAACATATGAGAGGATGTCTACTGCGAGGTGTTTAATCCCGATCTCTCGGATCATAATGCCATTCTGGCCATAATTCCTATGTATTTATGTATTTCCTTCCTTAGAGGGCAAGAGGTTTGGCAGTGTCTTTCATGTTCTTCATTTAAAGCCAAGGCGCAAAGACAGAAAAAGATGGCTGACACAAGGGATACGTACTTCTACCTCAAATCTGACATTTTTAAACAGTCTCATGAAAGCGTATCATGGCAACATGATGCTCCAGTCTTATTATTCCTTATACAGGAAAACCTACAGGATCGTCATTTTCAATGCTAAACGGCTTTATTATCCTAAACGGTTTTCTGATTCTAAAAGTAAGCAAAGCGAATCATGGACTATTAATTATCAATGAAATTACTAATAGAGTATGCAAATCTTCACAAATAAATATTGACTCCAACTCTCTACACAATTATTACTGCTCGATTGGCAATGTTCTCACTAAAGACCTTCATCAAGTAACAGTCCCACTAATATATGTGTCTGGTGTGAATATGACTGATGCACTAAATGTTTTTACTCCAACTACCCCCGTGAAATAAGAAAACCATAAATTTTTTGAAAAACAAAAAGGCAGCGACTGACGATGGAATATCTGTCAGGGTACTGGAAAGCAGTGGCGGCTCGTGACCTGTTAAAGAGGCAGTGTTGCTCAGGGGAGGCAAAATCGAAACATTTGTATATACCTAGGGAAGGACGCCGGAGGCGGAAATATGCGCCGCAGGAGAAAATTTTTACAATTTTCAAGGTCAAACGGCGTAAAATGATGAATTAAAAATTCACCCAGCAAAAATATTTCTTTAAAAAAGTAAGTTTCGTTACATACATTTTCCCTTTTTTTTGTAATGATCAACAAAATCATTGTCAAAATCTACTTTAAATATTTAATTATCCAAGTAGGGAGGGAGGCGCCCTAGCGCCTTACCTCACTGGCTTCCACTGTTTTAGCTGAATACCAAATAACGATACTATTTATTTGTATAAAAAGGTACCGAATGAAACTAGGAAAATTTTAATAATATGTTTAAACTCACATATTAACTAGCGAGTTACCTAACTATGAAATACTACATTATACTTTTTCATGTCCCCACTTATTTAAACATAAGCCAACCTTATTAATTTCAAGACTTAGGTTCATTAGAACATTAAATTTGTAAATAATTTACCTTATTTTGTTTTTCGTACGGGTTTTTAGATTAAACATTTCAGTAAAAAAATTAAATATGTATAGGTATTCAGTGCGAGAGTGTTAACCGTGTTACAGACAAACACATTAAAACTTTATAGAAAAAATAAAAACGGCCGCCCCTAAAAATCGGCCGCCCCTTCCCATCTGACCCCTGGAGACGGGGTTGGTTAACTGTACCTAATAAAGCATATTCCATAGCATTTTGAATATGATTCTAAGAATTTTCATGTTTCTTTATTTTTTCCGTTAAATGTACCAAGTCTCTTACACCTGTCCCCGACCATGTTTTATCACCTCCGAAAACTACACATGGAAAGCAAAAAGGCATTTTTTTATTGCATCCACAAGTTCAGTCATTTCGAGAATAAATCTCTCTATTAAAGTAACGTGTGTAAGGTTTTCGTCTGCTAACACCGCCTATCTCAATAGAAATATCTGGTAATGGCCTACCTCTATTTTTCAATGCAAGTTTTTCCTCGTAAGTGTATTTAAAAAATCTTTTAACGTCCACTAATTATGCACTACACCCATTTTTATGAAAGGCTACAGTTTATACAACACAACAACCTACTAACAATAACAAGAAACAAAAACAATACAACTACAACAAACTAGACACATCAATTAATTAATAATTGTCTCTTCAAATTAGCCATATAAAACGCGCGCGAGCTTATATATTTGTAAAAACCGGCAAGTACTGTCACGAATGCAGCTAAATAACTGCGAAATTTTCCCTATTAAAATTATATAGCACATTTCTGCGAATTGACGACTATATCATTCTTTAGGTTGAGAAGAACAGCTGTGCACGAATAATAGCAGTCCAGATAAGGACATTCACATATCGTCGCGAGGAAATTATATTAAATTTACTGGTGAACTGTAGTCCGTCTAGAGCATACACCGGCCGGCGTCGGCGGCGTGTTCGCAGTGTATATGAGCGGAGATGGCATATATAACAGCATTCCCGGCCGAAAATTGGGTGCTTTAATTTTACATTATTATTTTGAGGAATCGTTAATTATTTAGTGTAGGGATAAAAAATTAGTCAAGTAGCTTCTTCAAAATTTTGGTGGTTCTGCAGCTCTGCAGTTCTTATGTACCAGCCGTCCCTGCTGGAAAGTCTACCTGATAGCGCCATTGGCTGCTCTCACACGTTGTTAATTTATCTTTCAAGTATGATTCCTTTCTATGTTGCTTTAAATTGGCTAATGTAATATCTCTTTACAGGGGCGGTGAACAGATGACTCCCTCAAATTAAATTTCTTTGCTGTCTACTCTCTCCAAGCTCGTCGAGGGCCTAGTGAAGGGTCGCCTCTTATCATTCCTAAATAATCATAACATTCTTACTGAAAATCAGTATGGGTTTCGATCTGATACGAGCACATCTGATGCAATGTTCGATTTTCTGCCAGGAGTTTTCCGGGGTATAAAGTGGACGAATGGCGACTGCTGTAGTATTTTGTAACCTGTAAAAAGCCTTTGATTGTGTGAGTAACGAAGTGCTGCTGCGGAAACTCTGCTTATGGGATTCGGGGCGGGGCACTTCGGTGGTTCGAGAGTTATCTGCGTGGCCGGGACCAGTCTGTCTACGTGGGTGGTGTGTCTAGCAGGCAGCGTACTTCATTCGGCGTGCCCCAGGGTTCTATATTGGGGCCAATCCTTTTTTTTTTAATATATATGAATGATCTGACTATGCTTGAAACTGCAGGGCGCTTTACGATGTTTGCAGATGACACCACCGTACTGTGGCGTGACAAGGATCTGGGGCATATATTGAGTTGGTTCTTGAAAGGATTAAGCGTTGGTGTGACGCTAATCGCCTCTGCTTGAACATGTCTAAAAATAACCTCATCGGCTACAACTGTCCTGTTGATGGCCTTATATTTGGTGACAACTCCAACCAGGCTGTGAACTCTTCTAAGTTTCTAGGTCTATGTATTGACGAAAACCTAAAATTCTATTTTCATATCATTAAGTTGAACAAAAGATTGGCGTCCGGCTGTTTTTCTGTTCGGGCTACCTTTTGGGAGCTTGGTGGAGAAGTTGCGCGTGATGTGTATTACGCCCTTCAGATATGCCTTGCCATTTTGGGGAGCTTGCTCCCGATATATATGTTCCAATCTGTCTTCATTCTGCAGAAAAGAGCTGTTCGAAATCTATGTAATGTGCATCCAAGAACCCCCTGTTTATAAAACACTCTATTCTGACCCTCCCATCTTTATTTATTCTGGAAATGGCTTGCCTAATTCATAAGAATAAGTATCAATTGCCCAATCCTCAGCCGGTATAGTGCATACGTCAAATTAACAATGTTCCCTTGCCCATTTCACATTCCAGCCTTGTCAGGAATTCCGTAATTTACAGTGGCATCAAGATATACAATCACATTGATCTGCTGATTAGAAATATTTAAGATTTAAAAGCCTCTCACAAAACTTTGAAATGCTCTTTATTGGAGAGAGCCTTCTATTCTAACGAATTTTTCGAGCAAAACTAAAGAGTTCATTATATTCTATTTTTAAGTTATGACGTGTGTTTCTCAGTTAATGAGTTATCACATTTTATTGACATAAATGGCCGCAATAGCCATTATAATTTCGACTGTGCTGATGTGGGTACTGTGATAATGTAGGTATATTACAGAATAATATTTGCCAATTATTATCTTTTAACTCCTCACCCTTGTGTTTTTCTGGTATGTTATTTTCCTTTTTTGACTTTGTTTCATTTTGTTCTATATTTTGTATACATTTTATAAAGCTTTGTCAATAAGAAATGTTACGTGTAATATTTTTTGGACAATAAAGCACTTTACTACTTAACATCCATATAATCATTATTTCAAATATGGCTGTCAAATAATAATTGTCGAATGACGTTCAGCGGTTATGTGCATCACTGAGGATACATGACCATATATCGCTCTTAACGAAAACTGACGCTGAAGAACATAACGAGGAATTCGACAATTAAATTAATTTTTAATTAAAATTAAGGCATTACTAGATAACAGAAATAGCTATTTTACTTTGTGTACCTGTAATGGGTATATTTAAATATTAGAACCCCAAAAAGCCATCTTAAGATCACAGAAAAAACGAAATTATATGTCGTTTCATGGCACAATTGTTCCTTTAAGATGAATTGACGGAGAGTCATCTGGTGATACACATAATAGTGTACCTAATATATAGGTTCGTAACATACAGAGCGCAATAATTATTAAATTTAAATATTTTTATATTCTAGGCCCAGATCTCACTGGGGTCTTCGACCGGGAAAAGAAAACTTACCTACCGTAGATTTCATTTTTATTTGAAGGAAAAAAATGGTACTAAAAAATTTGTAAGGTTTTGAGAATTTATTTACTTATTATAACGGAATCTTTTCAATATTTCTCACACCCTGTGAAATGCATGAAAACCTTAGAAATACCAAAGGAAATCAACAGTTTTTTAAATTATATTTTCACGTTGTACTGTAGGTATTTCTTTTCATATGGAAATTTAATTCCAGACTATTTAAATGTACAACTCAACGATTCTACCGCGCCTTCTGAAATTTCGATGCGCAGTGGCAGGTTATTCTCATCAGCGAGTTTCGTTGTATAAAATTGCTTGCCTACCTCCCACCGACATGTTTCATTTCACGCATTCCAGAGCTACGCTCGTAAGTTGTGGTTCACCTTTAAATATTTCAAAATTTAAGCATTCTGGGATATTTTAAGACACACTAAGTAAGCTTAAACACTTTGAGATGTATCACATGCCAGATAATACAATAATATTTTTCCTTTCAAGAGTAAATATAATATAACATATATTCACCTTCACCAATTCCTGCTCAAGCGAATATTTGCTAATGTCCATATACCTTTTCAAGTCCAATTCTAAATACTCGAATACTAGATATAGTTTGTCAGTCGTGTACATAACATCTAAAAGCTCGACGATCGATGAGTGTCGAACGCCTTTCAGTAACGTTATTTCCCGCATCGCAGTCGATGGGACTCCTTCCGAGCAACCTTTGTTGTAAAATCTGAAACAATATTAAAATAAACGCTCTTATAATAAAAACACTCATTTAACATTTAGGAAATCTAATATTAATTAAACCTCCAAGACATTAGCAGATTTCATTCAACTTGAATTAGAACAAAACTGTTCTACTGAGCAGTATTTTTTCAATGGCCTCATACTCAACTGTCACAGGACGTAGGAATAACCATAACTCTATATATTAAGTCTCCATCCTCAATAATTGTTTGCTATGTTTTCATATAATTATTATATGAAAACATAACAACATATGAAGACACAAATATAAAATGTATAGTGCCTTTCTAGTTTTAGTCCTCTCTGTTTCTGTTATCAAATTAAATATTCCAAAGAGTCTCTTGCACATAGACCACCTGTCTGGATCCATTGTGCATCCAAGTCACAACAGTGTCCTGTTGGATTATGTCCAGGGCATGTGAAACAATGACAGCCATTGTATTTGAATCTATTTGTCCTTACCTTATTTATTTATCCAAGCGAAGTTGCACAGCCTACGAAAATTCGATTATTACTCTTAAATTTTACGAAATTGGTGTAACCAATTGCAGTTCTAAAAGTATTCATTGTTATTTTAAATTAGCCATTTCTACAGCTCATTCAACTGCTAATATTGCATTTTGCCAACTTTTGTGTCATTACAGTAGATACTTCTCTCCTGTCGCCATATGATCATATTTGCTTTGGCACTCAGTCTTTTCGTTTCATATTATCAGTCAACACATGAAACTCTCAACACTCATACAAATGAAATGTGAAGTATTCAAATGTCATGATTTAAAAAATATAGCATGCTATTAATACTAATACAGAAAAACACAACCATAGCTACTTACTACTTACCACTTGACATAATGAAAGCAGATGAAGTTATACCAGCCAGATGAAGCAGAATAACATCATGAGCTGAATAAATGGTGCTACGATCAAATCTACGTGGCAGCACAAATATTCAGCTCATTCTGTTACTGTGAAGGGTTATTACTGTGATTAGGTGATGCATATATTTTAAAAATGCCTGAAACCTGCTAAACATATAATGAAAGATTCACACAAAAAACAATACTTACTGCCATATAGACGTTTACATATGGAGTGACAATTCTTGGCCTTATTAAGAAATTGCAGGAATGATAATGTAAATATTACTTGTTTCTCAATGTATAATACCTTGGCTTTAACATATTGTAAGCAGCTAGCCTCTTAAAAGATTAGACAGAAGGATCTCCTTTAAAAATACTTCATTACATCTTCTAGCTTTCCCAAACATAGACTTGTTTCCTTAAAGCTTGATGACTACCTTTTGAACGACCCTTTAATGGTTGCCGAAACATTTAGCAATCAGTTTAACCACCAGGCCCCCCCCCCCCCCCTCCACATACGGGCAATATTTTCGAGGACGGTCCAGTTCAACAGAGGAGCTTATTTCTTGCACCCGCTGTTGAGCAGGAGGTATACAATGTAATCATGAGCCATTCAAATAAGTACTCATCTGGCATTGATGAGGTACCGGTCATAGTGCTGAAATCTGTTGCTCAGCACATTAGCAAACCCTTGAGCCAACTTATAAACCAAATGATCACCCAAGGCAAATTTCCCGGGCTCTCAAGAGAAATTATTCCGATATTTAAAAGGGGGATCCGCAGAACGTAAGCAACTACCGTCCCGTGTCACTCCTGCCCTCGGTGTCAAAGGTGTTCGAGAGGTTGATGTGCAGCAGACTGATGGACTTTTTCACAAAAAACAAACAATTGGTTGACTGTCAGTATGGGTTTCTACCAGGAAAGTCAACTGAGTTGGCAATTTTCAAGACTCTGGATTTGATAGTTGACAGTATTGACAGGAACCAAAAGGTGTCGGGGCTGTACTTTGATCTTTCAAAGGCCTTTGACACAATAAATCATCAAATACTACTTCAGCGTCTGGAAAACTATGGCGTAAGGGGTGTTTGTGCCTCCCTGTTGGAATCTTATTTGTCAGACAGAGAGCAAACAGTATGCATCACCTCCGAAAATAAACATCATTATTCTGCATCAGTTAAACTACGACAGGGAGTGCCTCAGGGGTCAATATTGGGCCCCCTTTTGTTTTTAATATATGTATATGGGCTGGGAAATGGTATTGCAGCTAATCTGATTTGTCAATACGCGGATGACACCTCAATTATACTGGCTAGACAATCAATTGCAGAACTATCTACTGGTTAATCAACGGCTGCAGAACAGATGAGACTCTGGTGCGAGAAAAATCAACTCCGCCTAAATGTTGATAAGACTGGTTTGCTGAACTTTAGTAAACAGCCGAACTCCGAGGAATCATTGTATGTTAGATTAGGCAATAAGTCGGTGCCAGCTACATCGAGCATCAGATTCCTGGGAGTGCAGCTGGATGCTAGTCTAAACTGGGATAGTCATATTGATATTTTAAACAGGCTAAACAGTTTTTGTGGTCTTTTGCGGAGACTGAGGGATCAACTCTTCATTGAAACAATAAAATTAATGTATTTTTCCAGCATACAATCAATAATAAACTATGGCATATTATTCTGGGGTTCTGGTAAAAGTGCCATAAAGATTTTCCGTGCACAGAAGGTGTAGGGTGTAGACCAAGGATACAACGAATCAATCGATTCGTTGTATCCTTGGTCTACACCCAGGAACTTCGTGCAGGCCTTTTTTGCACAACTGGGTTTCTTGACGGTGCCATCCATGTACTTTCTGACTCTGGTTACCTTTGTCAAAAGGAATCCACATTTATTTCCAACCAATCAAGACCTATATGCTCAAAACCTGTCTATTGTAACCAGAAGTAGGGAAGCACTTAGCATTCCCGGCCACAGATCGGCATACTTTGAAAGGGGACCCTTTTACATGCAGGGCTGTAAAGGCTTATGGCATGTTACCCAGGGACTTGCAGGTGATTCGGAGCTTGTCAGGTTTCAAAAAACAAGTGAAATGCTACTTGAGTCAGAGGGTGTTCTACTCATTTAAATTTGATTGCTGATGAGTATTTTGTAACTGTTATATTTTATTGTCGCTATATAAATATTTTTTTTGTAATACAATTTGATTGTTATTGCATCTGTTCATCTACTTCTTTCTTGTATTGTTTTTTTTTATGGTAGAACTAGTCCCAATTTATTTAGTCATAAAACAGAATATTTGTGTATCCTTTTCTTGACGTTACTTGTCACAATGTGATTTTGCTGGTAATAAAAGGTTTATTTAGTTATTTATTGAAGCAGCAAGGTCCTATCACTGGGCAACTTCTTCATCCTTTATCCTACAAAAATGTTGGCACAATCATCCTTTTCAATTGGGACACCTGGAATTTCCTCTAAGCAGTTTCACTCAGACTTCATCACAGGCATTCTTTCTGGTCACACGCATGCAGAAGTTGTTTGATGGTAAACATACTGTAGATGGCCCAAAACTCATCATATTTATCCCTAAATAATCGTCACGACTACACTATCAAGATTATTGCTGCTGTTACTTTGACTTTCATGTGACAACTCGATTCATGAAATGATGCTTACCTTGCTCGATTAGAAATCATATAACCTTATCTCTATGGTGGCATATGAAAGTAACACTTCGCCATAGAGAACATCCAATCATAGTTTGATCTCGTGCCACGTAGGATCTTAAATTTGCTCATTACTTTAGCTCGTCATGTACATTGCCATTCCACACGCCTGTGCATCCCATTTCATAAAAATATTGTGACACTCTTGTGGCTATCAGTGACGACTTGTTGAGAATTTGTTGTATATTTTTGCCTTTCAGATAGCAAGTATAGCAAAAAATTTTTTTTTTCCATTCTAATGTGTTATGTAGTAAATACAGCTCTTAAACATAACTTTCAGAGTGTTGATTATCGACCTGATCAAAGTGCCACGTCGCATGATATTTTTAGCGGATCTGAAAATATAGACCTTGTTCCTGTCAATGAGGCCGATATAATCGAGGCAGCGAAAAAATAAAATGAGCCGGTACTGACTTAGTTCCTAGCTTTCTGATTAAAGATTGTATACATGTGTTAGCTAAGCCATCTTTAATATCTCTATTACATCTGCCATTTTTCCTAATTGCTGGAAAACCGCGCGAATAACACCTATATTTAAAAAGGGGGAGAGATGTGAGTTGAAAAATTACAGGCCAATTTCTATACTCTGCAATTTCTCGAAATTGTTTGAGATTTGTATCTATAAGCAAATTTATTATCCAGTTAAATCATCCATTTCCATATTTCAGCATGGATTTATGGAAAAAAGATCGTGTGATACTAACTTAGCATGTTTGTCACAGTTTGTTTGTTCAGTTTTAGATAGGCAAGGCTGGCAAGGTCAAGTTGATGTTTTGTACACTGATTTTCGGAAGGCCTTTGATCGGGTTAGCATAAGTACTCTGCTGCTTAAGTAAGACTTAATTGGCTTTTCTCTGGTTTGGTGGAGTTTTTGAAGTCTTACTTGACTGAGCGTCGGCAGTTTGTAGAGGTCGATGGCTTTAGATCTTCGGAATACGTGGTCATTTCCGGAGTTCCGCAAGGCTCTAATTTGGGGCCTTTACTATTTTTAATTTTTATTAACGATCTAGCTAGCAAACTGAGATGTAATAGGCTTCTATTTGCTGACGATCTGAAGATCTATTGCCGTATTGACTCCGTTGCTGATTGTCTGCGGTTGCAGGCGGATCTTGCTTTGATTGGCGACTGGTGTAATGATAACCGCCTTGATCTTAACGTCTCTAAGTGCTATGCGGTTTCTTTCTGCAGGAAAAAATCCTTTATTGAATTCAATTATGAAATCAATTCCCAAGTTATTATCGCTTTTCTGAAATGAAGGACCTCTGCATTACATTTGACCATAAATTCACTTTTAAGTCACATATACATGATGTAATACAATCTGCTTCGAAAACTCTAGGTTTTATATTAAGAAACTGCAGGAGTTTTGGAGACGTTGAGACCCTTAAGCTACTGGGTGTTATGCTGTTAGACTTGCTTGTAGTGAACTGGGACAGTCCATGGCAAAAACAGTATATTTCGCACTTATTGAATCTAGACTAAGATACGGTATTTATTTCTGGGGAGCATCAAGCCAGTACTTGCTGAATTCAATTTTCCTTATTCAGAAAAGGGCTGTTAGATATTTGTGTGGCTCGACTAATAGAGATTCTTGTCGGCCTCTATTTAAAAGAGAAAATATTTTAACTTTGTACAGTCTATTTATACTAGAAACAGCATGTCTTATTTATAAACATCGGCAAGAGCTCCAATCTAACAATGTGACCTATACAACACGGCAGAGACATAACTTACCTCTTCCTATTCCTCACTCATCCTTAGTGAAAAACTCAATTATTGATGAAGGTATTAAAGTATACAACCATATTCCGGAAAGAATCAGGGCCTGTCCCACCCTAAGATGTTTAAAAAAAAAGGTTCAGGGTCTGTTGCTTGATAGGGCTTACTATGGCTTTGATGAGTACTATAGCGATCTTTTCTGATTGTTTATTTTTTGTTGTTTTTTACTTTGTAATGCCGAGTGCAATTTAAATGTATTCTGTGAATTAACAGTTTTAGCGAATTTTATGCAGTTTAAAATTCCATGACTAGATTTGTTTTGATTTTATATTCAATTTTATGTATGTATATGTATTTTTTATATTCTTGTAATACCTACTATGCTTTGTCGAAAAGATAATATCTTATGATAATAAAGCTTATTTGACTTTGACTATGGCATACTATTTATCAGGTTGACATAAGGTATCTGGAGTCTGTGCAGCATAGGTTTGTTAAATATTTAGCTTTTAAATGTGACGGTGTCTATCCCCTAAGGGGAATTGAGCAAGGTTTGTTACTAACCAGATTTAACATAGCTAACCTAGAAACGCGAAGGCGTAAACTGAGTGTATCATTTTTGTATAAATTGCTTAATAACAGAATAGATTGCATCGAGCTATTTAATCAAATAAAATTTCTTATTCCCTGGTCTAATGCGCATACCTTTTATTGTGAGAGGCCTGCCAGTAGCATGTTGACTAGAGCGCCAGTTTTTCATGCATGTAATTTATTTAACACAATGTGTAACGATTCGGATATGTTTGTAAACTCTTTAAATAGTATATTGGCTAAAATAATATAAGTAGTGTTGAAGATTCCTGATATACATTATAATCATAAAGGATATATTTTCATAGTTCTTTCTTTCTTTTTGTTTTATCTAAGATTTTTGTATTTTTTATACTAACAAAGTAACCCAAACCATACTTTGTAATTTGTATTTCCTGTAATTGGGTGAGCCTGTTGGAAATAAATGCCTATTTATTTATTTAAAAAATATATATATGAGAGCCACTTACCATTGGAATTAAAAGTGCCATAAAGGGAGGCAAGAACACATACAAAATGAATCCCCTTCGGTGGCTTTTGGAACTGACAAATACAGTACCATAGACGTTTTGCATTTTTTGTATCATTTTAATTCCTTTAATTGAAAATTACCAATTTGTCAAACTCTCTTCATTTTTACTATGTACTTAATACAAAAATCTAGCTCTTCCTTTCTGAAGTTAGATTTTTTCTGTAAAGGGCTTCTTCTAAATTCAAACCACATTGAAAATATTTAATAAAACAAAATCAGCAAATTTTTCTCAGACAGAAATGCCCCATTTCAAATAATTCATGACATAATAGTCTGGCAGAGCAGCAACTTGGCTTAAAATTCGATCACTTCTGACAAACTTGTGGCACTTCTTAAATTACGAAAAATATAAAATATACCTAAGTAAGTACTCCAGAAACCATTCTAAAATTCTGACAGAGGCTTCAATTCACTTCACTGATGCACAATCTATAAATTGGGTTAGAAAATAAAATATACTTACATTATGATGTATGCAGCAAGGGAGTGTTATGTATTTGATAAGAAGGAACATGTAAAGCCGAAAAACAGACTACAGATAAAATAATTTAGGGTTTTAAAAGGAAAACCCATCATAGTACTTCAGTTTGTTCTTAAGAGCATGCAAATCTAAATATGAATTATTAGCTAAACAGTTCCACAATCCAAAACCAGAATACTATATATTAAAACACAAGGCATATAAGGTATTAAGGTGTGAAAAGAATCGTGAAGTGAAGGTAATTGAGTGAACTTTTCTAGCTCTCTAATCTTTATACACATAAAATCTGAATATCCAACCACAAACTATGCATAGTTAAAACATTGAAGCACTATTGAAGGGATCGGACTCGGGATTGGATCTCAAAAAAATTTGCAATTTGGGTTGACTACCAACCGTAGAAATAAGGATCATTCAACAATCTCCCTACACATATCACTAAAATCATTAATGAGGTAATCCTCTGTCGAATAGAATGCTTTATGACAGGTAATTTTTTATATTCTCTAAATAACATTTGCAGTGAAAGAGCATTAATAAACCTGACGCAGTGATAGTCAGTGCCTCTCTCGGTTCTTACCAGTCTAAGAAAATCAGTTCGGCCAATCCTGTCTCTACCTCGTAAATGTAGTTATGAAAATCCACATGATAGGAAAATACTTCAGGATTTGCTTTTAGGAACTTTGAGCATTGAAGAATATACATAGGGGAAGATCAGCAGTCTATTGTTCTTCAACTGGGCAGACCTTATAAATTTAAGTTGAACCTTTGAGTACTCAATGTACAATCAAAACTTAACATACAAGCGGACCGAAGAGTACGGCCCAAATCACTAAGCCTAAAATTCAACCTTGTAGAACCGATACATATTTTAGCTAAACATACCACTCACGATAATACCTGAAAATTAAACTGATCTCATTGTAAGTCTTACTTTTGCAATTTGATTTTCTTGAGGGCTACATTTTTTCCAGTTAATTTATTTTTTGCCTTATAGACAACACCATATGTTCCTTCTCCAGCTTTTCCTAATCTTAAAAAACGATCTAACTTATTGTCGTTATCCATTATTTAAAACTCAAGTGACTTGCATGGCTCAACCTCAACGAATCTCGTATATTTAGCGGGAAAATGTTAACTGCAAATCGAACCACCATTCATTTTTGTTTACGAGCTACGGCGCATGTGCAACAATTAGCTGTCAACTGTTTGTCAATTAGAGATGTAATGTTCGGGACCAATCATCATATTCGACGATACTCCGACAGTATAATTTGCATTATAAGATCCTTTACACAATTAGTGCACTATACAAAAATCGGCCTTTCCCATTGGTCGATTCGCATGGCCCTCCGCTCGCTTCGCTCGCTACGGGGGTTCAAGAAAAGGAAACTAACCAGGTGCTAACCCAATCTAACCCAAGACATACCCAAAAACAAGAAAAAAACAGTTTAGGAATATAACTTAAAAAATATATATTTAAACACCGACGGGGTTTGAACTCGAGTCGCCTAAGTGAAAGTTAATCATGCAAACCCCTAGACCACCAGGGCACATACGAACGATTGGTTGCATAACGTAGACATGACGCGCAGGTGCGCGCGCACGCATGGAATGTTACTGTCACAGCATCCGCTAGTCTTCATCATAGGCACGTTCGGGAAAAAGCGTCTAGCCATAGGACTCATATTTTCAATACGATGCCATGCATGCGTAGTATGGCCTAAATATCGGAATTATCTTCGTTCGTTCGGTCTTCAGGTTCTAGCAAAACTGCTTCAAAGTTTCTGTAGTGTAGTAGACAGTGTTTGCCTGTAATTTCTGCGCTGCGGGTTCGATTCCCGTCGGACGCGACAGATGTTTTGTTTACCTTTTGGATGTGTACATCTTACACGGCGGCAAAGAGTAGATCTTTGGCGGCGGTATGAGGGTAAATCTCGGCAAATGGGACGGAAATGTGGGGACGGAATATGTAAACCGATGTGACATTATAACCCGTCCGCATGGAGGAGCAAGCTAATCCAGGACGGCCGCGATTTCAACGACTCAAATGAAATGGCGCTTCTAAAAAGCTAGCCGCTAGGGCGGTATTATATTTTCATTATATTATATTCGCAGTGTATTTGGACGCATAGCACAGCTTATTTTTAATAGACGGTTGAATTTAAAATCAATTTTCCCTTCAAAATCCACGACAAATTCGTCCGAAGGCACGGCTATCGCCCTAAAAAAGTCCGGAAATTTCGAATTTGTATTAAATTCGATTTTAAATGGCAAACCATTTAAAATCGTTTTTAAACGGATTTTAGGCGATAAAAAAGCATATTTTGAATTAAATAAACTGTCAAAAGATTATTCAGATGCCCAGGCGTTTAAAACTATATTGAGTCATGCCCCTCTTCTAAAATTTGCAAAATTTTGTTATTGGCTTTCCCAAATCAAAGGATGCCGGCCCAAGATGACTAGCTGGTAGTGAATAAGCTGTGTCCTGTCCATAGGTTGATGTTATTCCTGGTGGCATTAGATCTTTGTGTCCAATTTGTGCAGTAAATTAATCCACTCCGATTGAAGGTGGCAGTAAGAATCCTAACTAATCTTATAAATGCGAATAACTAAAATTATAAATGCGATTGTGTTTGTTTGCTTCTTTCTTACGCTTTCACGCATAAACTACTCAACCGAACATCATGATATTTTGTACCGTTATTTTCAAGAGTATATTTATTTATTTATTTACTTACGGACAAAATCCATTTTTTACAAAAAACATATAAATTGATAGAATGTAATGTAACAATAACACTAAAAACCTAATCAACAGCAATAAAAATAATCATATGTCATTTAAATACATCACTAAACTACCCAAAACCAGTAGGAATTGAAAAAATAAAATAAAACATCAAAATTAAATCAACAACCAAAGAGTAGTCCTCTCAAACTCCCATCAAAAACAAGTAAATACATAAAACTTACAATCCTGCCAAGTTCAAGTGTTTTAATTGAGTAGAGAATTGTTTGGGGCTACAGAAAATGTCAAGAGATGTATGATTTGCAAGGGATAAGGATCTAGGAAAAAATGAGTATTTAGCATAGTTTGTTCTATGAAAGGTTACATGGAAAAACTGGCGACTTCGAGTTTTAAATTGTGGAATATAGAGATTGATTTGGCTTGTTAAATGGGGGCTGTCAACAACAGAATTAATGATTTTATAAAGAAGATGAACATCTCTCACTGCTCTTCAAGTTGATAGTGGCATCAAATTCAATCTTTGGTGCAAACCTTCATAATCTAATTCATTATTAAAGAATTTAAGGTTTATGTATTGCAAGCACTTTCTCTGCACTCTCTCAATTCTTGAAATATGAACATCGTAATGGGGATTCCAGACAGAAGAAGCATACTCAAGGTGACTTCTAAGCAGACTGCAATAAAGGATTTTAAGAGCATGCATGTTATGAAAATCTGGAGTATATCTCTTAATAAAACCCAGCAACCGCAAAGCTCTATTAACAATGGATGTGATGTGGTCAGTATAGGAGAGTTCATAATCAAGAGTAATCTCAAGGTCTGAGATGGACTCAGACTGCAAAAGAGAGCTTTGCTAAAGTCTGTATATATAGCATGAACTTCCAAATCCAACTCCAAGGCCTGAACAATAGTAGAAGAATAGTTTAGTAGATTTAGTTCAGTATTACGGCCTCGACAAAAGCCAAACTGTTCATTGATTATTAAAGGGGAAAATACAGAACTAAAATACTTAGTAACAAGTTTTTCAAATATTTTGGGAATTACTAATAATACTGATAGGTCTGTAATTTCTAACATCGGAATTATCGCCTGATTTATGGATAGGAATAATAAAACTGGTTTTCCAGAAGTCAGGAAAGTAACCCTTATCTAGGGATTTATTAAATATAATTTGAATAGGTAATGCCAGGATAAAAGCACAATTCTTCAAAAATATGGGATGTGTACCATCTGGGCCAGGTCCCTTTGAAATATTCAGTGCAGCTAGCTCAGAGTAGACATCCGATATAGTAATTGAAATCACAGACATGTAGATTGTTTAGAGAAGGTTCTTCTGAGAAAGCAGACTGATCCACAGAGTATACAGAACTAAAATACCTAGAAAACAGATTAGCCACCCCAGGGCCCATTTCAGACTCATCATCATTCAAATGAAGTTTAGAAGGAATAAAAGATAAACCACGCCTGGAATTTATAAAATTCCAAAACTGATTCGGGCTATCATTCAAAGAATGCTCAATGTTATATAGTATAGAAAAGAACATAGGACACTTTTGGCTTTTACCAGCGGTTTTTTTTACGGTGCGTTAATTTTTACGGTTAGTTTTAATCATATTTTCCACCCGTAAACTACTTATCATGAAATTTTGTACAGATATTTTCAAGAGTATATTAACTTTTATCCGCGGCTTCGCTCGCGTTAATTATTACGGTTAGTTTTGATATGCAAACATCTTACGCGGCGGTATGATGGTAAATCCCGGCAAATGGGACGGAAATGTGCATGCGGATGAGGACGGAAATGTGTAAACGGCTGTGACATCATAACCATGCGCAGTGATTTTAAAAGGGCTGCACAAATATTTGTGCACGTCGATATAGGATATATTTGCACATCAGTGTCTCACTCGAGTACTAGCAGACTCGCTCATTTTTTAAGGTTATGTTTGTTTCTATAAATTTACTTTTTTTAATTTTGGGTTAGTTTTGATTAGTTCTTGTTGATTGCACCCGCGTAGCAAGCGGAAGGCCATGCACAGCCACAATAATGCCTATTATTTTTGTTTCACCACTGCGCATGCACGGTATCGCATCGAAAATTAAGCCCAATTGCTAGACGCTTGTCGTTCGTGATGCTCACGCCATTCAACCCGTGCACACCTAAAACTACTTCAGCCGTTCGGGTAAACCATTTCGTGCAAATGGAGTAGGTCTGTCGCTACTAGACTGGCCTCTAGAGTTCGCCAACCCTTCAGAGACTCCCATCCCTTCTTGAGGATCAAAAAACCGCAGTATCTAGGATAGATATATACAAAAAAAAAGGCCAGTCCGACTAGCCTACAGGGCTCTGACTCGACAAAAACGCTGAAGGTCAACCAAGGTGACCGACGGCAACAACAAAAAACTAAAGACGACAATTCTTCCATGGAGACAGACAAATCGGCCAATATCCCTGCAAACAACCCCAAAATCATGGGCCAACCGCCAATTCCGATAACAACTTCTGCTACCCTGGTAAGCGAAAATACTAAAGACAGTTTTATAACGTCCTTTAGGCACATTCCATTTAGGAAGAACTTCAAAATTGTGCAAGTCGATATGGGTCAACCCCCCGTGACCACATCAAACCAATATCAACCCCTCCAAGATATTGACATTGAGGAGGAAGACACAGTCTCGTCAACCACCGCCTCCACGGGGGTCAAACGCAAAATCTCTGCAAACAAACTGAACAAACCAACCCCTAAGCCGAAAATACTACCCCCGCCTCCGGTAGTCATCAAAGGCCGCCCTACTGACCACTGGAAATAAGAGACGACCTGAAAACGCTACATATCACAAAATACCAGCTAAAATATGCAAAGAACAGCGTTATAGTGTACTGCGAAAACGCTATAGACTCCACATTAAAACGGGCACTCGACCAGGAGCAAACGGAGTACTACCACTCCTACGCCGAGACAAGCGAAAAAACCAGGGCATTTGTACTGCGGGGACTTGATGGCAACATCAAGCCCCAAGAGATATCGGAGGCACTCAAAGACGAGTATAGCATTACAGCACGAAACATATTTGAGATGAAGAAAACACGACAACCGATGTACCTAGTAGTTTTAGGGATATACTACACGGTCAGAAGACTAAACAATGAGCTAAGAACCCTTATGCTTGCCCGTATATCATGGGAAGCAAGGCGATCCGGCAAACCCGTACTGCAATGCAAAAACTGCCAGCAGTACGGGCACGCTGAGACATACTGTAAACGTAAGATTGCATGCAGGAAGTGTTCGGGGCCCCATGACATCACGCAATGCACGAACGACCACCAAAAATGTGCGGCGGACCTCATCGATCTATCGATGAGGAATGTCCAGTGTATATTTACAAGCTAAAAATAATAGAAAACGAAACAACAAGAACTAAACAGGCTCCCAAGCAAAGCTTCAAGCCCGCGCCTCCGCCAGCCAACCCGCAATGCTTGACTACATTAACACAATAAACAGGGAAGACGGCTCGCTGTGGAAGTTGGCTAGGAAAGTCCGTGGAAGTAGTACTCCGATGCCCGTGATCAAACACCGTGGCGTAGACATGGTGAACGATCAGGGAAAAGCGGAGGCCTTCGCGGATTACTTGGAGGGCGTCAGCAGCGAGTCGCCTGACACTCTCCCTGAATAAACCCAATACAGTCAAGCTGTAAGAACCTTCCTGCAGCAAAAATATCCAATTCCTCGGTCAGTACTTGATAAGATGAGAGTCACTCCGGCGGAACTCCGCAAAGCTCTCTGCCGTTTGCCGAGAGATAAAGCTCCCGGCCCGGATACCGAACATAGTCCTGAAAAATCTACCTAAAAAGTCACTTATCCACCTATTGCACATAATAAATGCGGTGATCAGGCTACAACATTTCCCTACCCCCTGGAAAGCAGCGTGCGTTATCCATTTCCTGAAACCAGGAAAAGATCCTTCACTTACGCCACATACCGGCCGATATCTTTATTGCACACCCTCGGTAAAGGTGGCTGAAAGGCTAATCTTGCCAAGGGCCAACGGAGTTGTCGAAAAACTCTGCACCATACCCCCGGAGCAGTTCAGTTTTCGCGGTCGGCATGGCACTGTCATGCTTGCCGCGAAAATCGCATCTGACGTCTACAATGCATTTAACAGCAGGCAATCAACTGTGGCCCTATTCCTGGATATCGAGAAGGCGTTCGACAGGGTATGGCACGAGGGGTTGATATATAAGCTTCTAGCTAACCACGGCATACCGTTACATCTAGTATCCCTTATTGGATCATATTGGATCGAACGCACTTTCGTGACCAGAGTGCGAACACACACTTCTGCTAGCAGGTATGCCAAAGGGCACTGTACTTTCGCCGCTGCTTTTCAACCTTTATATTGCAGACATCCCGAAACCCATACCGCCCTTTTTGCTGACGACACGGCAATTTATTCCTCGGATCCCATCGCCGAGGTGGCGAAGTCAAGGTTAGGTGATCATATGAATATGATCATTCCATATTATCAAAGGTGGAAGATCTGCCTAAATGCCAGCAAAACTGAACTTGCTGTTATTACTCGCAAGATAAAAAATACTGATATTGCGCGTCTCGCAATAAGGAACACACAAATATTTCCCAAACAAAAAATAAAATAACTAGGATTTACATTCGACAATAAGCTAAACTTTAGTAAACATATTGCAACCATAATTTCAAAAAATTAAGGCATCAAAAAAGGTCTACTGGTGACAGGACGGTCATTTCTAAGCCCTACGAATAAAATTATTTTATATAAGTCAGTCATACGTCCCCGGCTACTATATGGTGCCCCGGTGTGGGGTTCGGTGGCCAGAACACACTTACGTAAACTTCAGATCCTGCAAAATAGATACCTGAGAGCGGCGTTCTCCCTTACTCTGCGTGATCGAGTCCGAACTGCGGACCTGCCTGCATGCATGGGCTAGAGTTGAATATGTCGAGGAATACATCGAGAACCATGCATGCAGGTTCTACAAGCACCAGATTAAGGGATCGCCGGTAACAGCAAACATCGCTGACAGGAGATACGACCCCGAGTATCGCACCCCCCACGGCACTATATATAGATTAACGTCAATGCTCTATAAGCAGCAAAGACCCCCTTAGCCTAAACACATCATTTTTACATAAACCTAACAACTCTTAACAACATCCTACTTTCTAATAGCTTTCCAATCAATTTCTAATATTCTCCTAAATTCACAAGTATCAGGAGAGCAGGAGTGCATAGCCTTCGCGGGCAATGCATGAGCCTGCCTTCTGATTGGCCAGCCGACCATGTTCGGACATGGGGGCGGGGACTGTTAAAGTTACTACGCCTCATATAAATATGCAGCAGCACCTAATATTCTACTGTACCTTACTTGACTTCCAGCCACCGAAGCATCCGTGCTCCGTAGCCTGAACCGTCGGACTCGTCTGTTATGCCTTGATGTAATGATAGAATACAGGAACTGACTTGTGAAGTACAAGTCATTATATCTTGTATATATTCTGTATATGCATTGTATATAATTCTGTAAATAGATATATGTTGTACATAGTGTATTGTCCTTAGTATTATGAGCGCCTGCTCCAAATGAGCAGTTGAAACAAGGTTTTTGCAAAGTTTTCCTTGCATAATCACCAGGCAGCAATATATCACACTTAATACTGTACTAACCAGCCTTTCAGCTTCAGCCAATACACTAATTGAGCGACATTGAAGGGTCTAGCCCACGTAATGAGCACACCACCGGCACTACTACTGCCCTTAGATTAAGTAGGATTAGATCAACCCCCTATGGGTGTCATAATCTGTTTGCCATGGCGTTGGACGAACAACGCCTGGCGTAAAGAACTGATAACACTTGGTTATAAATTACCTAAGGCATGCATGGTTCTAAGATTTGCAGTTGTCAACTTATCAATACTCAAATAAATTATCAGTCAGTCAGTCAGGAGTAGCTCTTTCAGTTTAAATTAGGAATTTCTTGTCTGTCTTTCAGCGTTCGACTATTACGCAGTGGTGTAAATAGTATATTGTGTAACTAGTAGGAAAAGCAAAACATTTCTGGCTGACTGTGGTAATTGGTAATAGAGGAGTCCAGGAATGTGCTTTTCCTACGCGTTGCACATATTATTTTGTATCCGATCGGAATAATTAGAATTCGTACTTATAAAAATAGGGCCAAATATGACTCTAAATTAAAACGGTGTTTTAAATTTAAAATTTAAACTTAAAATAATATCATGTTTTGAATCGAGCTAGTATGAGGATTACGTAAGTACGGAAACTACAGCTAAATGTTACTTTTGATAGACGTCAGATCTGACAAACAAGGCGTTTAAATAGGACAAATATGTTTTATCCCGTCCTAGGACGGAAATGTTATTTTCCCGGACCTATTCCTGTATAGCTATTGCATGTCGCCAAGCAACGAATACAATATACTGGAATCATGACTCTTGCGGTGAGAAAACACATCGGGAAGGGGTCGTTTTTCGCTCGATCAGATAAAAAAAACTCTTCCTCTCTGGTTCGACTATACATTTTGACACCATACACTACAAAATCACGTGTCCGAAAATCCACTCATACTCCAATCCAACTCGATTTTAATACTCGGACCCAGCACAAGTCATGAAATTGTTTGATCGATTACGATTAGTTCAGTATTTGGGTTTAGAGGACAAATTTTGAACGAAAAATACGTGTACGTCGACGACAAGATTACACGTCTCGGCCTGCAAATATATTCCCATCTCGTTTTAAAACAACGCTATTTCCGTTGTTTACATTCAGTCAGCCAATGGACTTAATCTTGAATCTCGAAGAATGGCTTAAAAGGCTCGGAATACGTTGCCTTATTCTGGGTCCCAGGAGAATTCATGTTTAACCTGAAAAACGTGTAATCATAATGCTATTTGGAACGATAATTTTTGAAACCGTCGTGTCGCGCTCAATACTCCTATGTCTAGCTCTCTAAATTCTATCGATCTCAGTCTGTGCCGTTTCATAGATATTTAGTCAGAGGAAATACCCATTGACGCCGGTAGCCGGTATCCAAGCCGGGGGCAGCCGGATGTTGCCGTAGGGTCATTTCTATACCTGTGTCGTTCACATATTATAATTATGTGCAACAGTCGGGCATCACCAGGGGCACAGGCCCGTCATACTGGAGGTTTCCCCTGCAAATACAAGGCCTCTCAAACTGGAGTAACGTGTAACACAAGCAGAAAGGTAGCTCTGTCTCTGTCTAAGCGCCGGAAGGGGGGTGTGCTGGAAAGCTGCCCGCAAAGAGCAGAGCCATATATTAAATCTAAAGTAAACTAAACTAATTCGTTTTATTGTTCCATAGCCCCAAAATTATCGCAGGATATTTCTCAAAAGAACGATCCTAGGAACTATTTAAATTACATTTCAGTGGCTGAAACATTCTTTTAAACCCCTACCGTTGCCCTGAAGATTAATGACACATTTTCTAAGATAAAAAGTGAAAATTCTTCCGGCTGGGACGGGATGTCCTTGAGGATGTTTCTGGCTTTATCATTTGAGGTTCTGCAGGTTCTGCAGGTTCTGGCTGGGACCATAAATGCCTGCTTTTTTCTGGTAGATTTCAGGCCCGTCTGAAGATGGCTGTGATAAGGAAGGGACCATAACAGTCCCTCAAACTTTCATCCCACTGCACTATAGCCCAATATGGCTAAAATGGTAAAGAAACTAGTTAAAGTGAGGATGGAGGATTCTTTTACAAAGGGACATGACCTTTTGAGCACAACAGTTTGGCTTCCAAGAGTTGATGTTGATTAGTACGAGCGATGCTATTTTCGACTTTCTCGAACATCTGTACATCAAGCTAGGCTATGGGAGGTTACTGCGATTGGTGATCTGTCTAACGCATTTGGTTGCGTGGATCATGGAGTAAGTACTGTTGTTGAACCTAGAGATGTGTGGATTTAGGGGCATGACATTAGAGTGGTTTCGGTTGTATTTGTTTGAGTGTGTTCAGACGGTCGTGTTTGATTGTAGCGGTTTGGATGAACTGAGTGTTCATGGCGTTCCCCCGGGCTCTGGACCCCCTCTGTTCTTAATTTATGTAAATGAGCTTTTACACCTATCAATAGCGGGAAAATTAACCATCTTCGCCGATCGATGATACCACCATTCTCTGGCATGATTCGGATGCGATCGTCTCAGATCCAATGTAAGGACAGAATTGATAAAAATAAAGGGGTGGTGTAATGCAAATTATTTATCATTTAATGTTTACAAAAACAACATTTTAAATTTTAAGTGAGCTGTGAACGATATTTATGTGGAGGGCCAACTGATTCCAACACCCAACATGATCACTTTTCTCGGCTTATCAACAGATAATTCTTTGGAGTTTGGAGATTATATTATGTTTCCAGTATGATCTATTCTGGTTGCTATGCCCTCAAGGTAATTTCGAATAGTTTGGACTTTTCCATCGCTAGAAATTCTTATTTTGCATTGGTAGAGTCTCACCTCCGATATGGTATCTGTTTTTGGAGCTCTGGATACCGGCGTGAAAGGGAATTTCTTCTGGCTAGAACACCCGTTTCTACCTCGGGGAGGAGGAACTTCTAGCATATCACGGGACAAAATAAAAATATTTGAATACCTTATGGGCATTCACTAAATGTAACATATAGTTTCTTCGGGCCACTCGATATTCACCAACAACAACTACCGCGTCATCAAACTCGTTGCAAATTAAATTTTGAACGAGTCTGCCACGAACCCGTCCCACTAGACGCGCAAAATCCCTTTGAGGTTACACGGAAAACCGACAGAAAACGAATCGCCGCAAGCCCCTGTCGAGCCCCGCTCGGTAGACTCGCGAGCTCCGTATAAATATGACGAACTAGGCTCGTTGGACGCGCGGCTCGCCTTATTAAAAGTACGGTGTCCAAGACACGACTGCGGCCGCCGCGACCGGTCGCGGCGGCTGGCCGCGCCTCTGTTAATCTGGTGATTGCGTTGTACTGGTGTCCAAGAATCAGCAGCCGCAGGCGGCTGCATTTGATTCACGGCGGGACTGCTCGGAGGGCAATGCAGTCGCGGCCGCCGGCGATTCGTTTCCACCCGAAATAATCCGAAATTGTACCGACAAGTAATTTCTCGGTTTCTCGCAGTTGTCATTACAATCACGAGGAGCAAGAACTCCGAAAATATATTTTCCTGTGATGATGAAGAGCGACTAATTGGAGAGATTAGGAAGTGTCCTTCATTTTCGCGATTTTGAAATAGCGAACTGCATTTAACGCTTTTTCTGACTCGCATTTAGAATTAACTCATCTTGCTCCTCTTCTTCTAGTAAGCACTGAACAATTGCATTATTGTTTATAACACACGCTTGCACTTTTGCGTCCATCATATTTGAAATTTTTATCGCAACTGCAGACGGACAAATTCCAGCCGCGGCGACTAGTCGCGTCTTGAACACCATCTGGACCCCGGCGGCTATAGGCAGCCGCTAAACACCGTGATCAGCCGCCGATCTCAGCAGCAGCTTGGACACCGTACCTTGGGTTTCGCGTACGCACATTTACCCAGTCCACAGTGCATAAACTTGCGACTTGCGAAGCGCCCTGTTAAGGGCATCCGACATTCGCCAAGGTGGACCTTGGCAATTGCTATACTTTTTAATTATTATTATAACAATGTTTAACGTTAATTATTTTCATCCGTAAGTACTTTTATTTTATGTAAATTGATTGAGGGTGTTAGTAAGACAGTTCACAACACAGAAAAAAACTCTCCTCTCTCTCCCAAGCAACAGAGGAACATAACACATCCAGAGAGTTGCCTTGGATAAGGTACCTCGGGAAGAAGAAACAAATAAATTTAATTTCTTAGCTCTAACATATTTAATTCATAGATTTATTTTATTGTAAGTGCATTAACACAATTCATTAGCACTACAATAGTATTATTATTAACGTTTGATAACGTAGTATTTATTGACAAAGAACTATAGGGAAACCTATACTTATTAGATCTTGAAAGAGATCATAATCCATAATTGGTCAATTAAATATAATGTGCTCCAGACCTGCCACACCGGTATTACATCCACAATAGGGGTGATCCAGAAGTCCAATTATGAACATATTGTGCGGGATATACATAGTAACCTGTCCTCATTCTTATGATTGTTGTGTGATGTCTTCTATCAACGTAGTCAATGTTCCTATACTATGGTATCTTAGAAAATTCACCTGCAACTGACGCATAGTAAATTTTGTGCGGACTCCCTTCACGCTTTGCTTATTTCTTCTTTAATGACTGGAAACAGATCATATTTATCCAATTTAAAGGAAAGGCCAAAGAGATTCTAAAAATTCGTCTAATAACACCTAGTTGGATCAGATATTTCATTTCCGTAAATACCAGAGTGACTCGGGATCTATGAGCGTACAACATATACGTAAAAAAAATATATAGATAACATTACATTTAAACAATAAGCGGGTTCTGAAGCCAAAGAGTGAGATAGATATACAATTTTTTTTGACACCATATCATAAGTCTATCTTTATGTAGGACAGGCCGCCGCTGCGCTTGCGTGCTGCCGTTTTCATTTTCTATTGGTGCTGCTGCTGCCGGCCGGACAAACGACAAACAAACCGAGAAGAAATCATAAATCATGAAATCAATATGGCGATTTTCTGATTTTTAGCTAGCAAGTTTGTAGTGTGTATTGTGAACGATTTTTAAGTGATTATTGTTGTGTTTACAAGTTTGGACTATTTAAATATTTGTATTGTATTGTTTTCGAATCCTCGATAAGTTATCAGAGATTTTAATTTCTAAGTAGGTAGTTTCAAAAATTATTTTGCATTTTTAGTATACCTAATCATATTTGTTTTGTATGTAAAATTGTGGTTGATTTATATTTTAATTAAGCCTTTGTAGTTGTAATGAAAACTTTGAATAAAATATTTAAGAGTATGCTTCTTCTTTTCCTGTTGAGCTATTTTTCGCAACCTTATTGACATTTAAGTGGGATTTATAAACTCGCCGTTTCCGTTGTCGACCGCCGTCCGCCGTCGCCGTGATCCCTAAGCTACGAGATCGAACAAATCGAGCATTTATAAACTTGCGTTAGCCGCCGTTACCGTTTTCGACTATCGATCAGCTGTTTGAGATTTATAACCTATAAACTGGTGAAATATTGGAATAATTAAACAAAATAATAGCAAATACAAAGAAAAAGCGCACACATACAACGGTCAACATACAAAAACTGAAAAATTAATGAAATCGCCGATTTGATATTCAAATGTCATTTCAATTTTACGTAAACAAAACATCACGTTACTTAATTTCATCGATTCTATTGGTTGAATTCAACCGCTACGGTTTTGCTACGACGACGGCAACGGTGAAGATAAAATTGGTTTATCTCGGACGGTGTGAAACGGCGTGCGACGATAACGGTAACTCCTGACGGTGTTTATAAATGGATCCAAGACATTTCATATAGTGATCTTGAAACGATAACGGTGGGCGCTGACGGTAACGGAAACGGCGAGTTTATAAATCGACCTTTAAAAAAGATTGTTCAACAAAATGATTTGTCAAGTTTTTCCAGACCCTGAAAAGTACTTAGACGTACATACATTCTACATCAGATAAACTACAGGTAGTTTTTCCTAAGGTGCCAAGCTTTTAAAATAATTACTTCTGAAAACTATATTCTTACTTCATTCGAATAATTAGTCCAATAAAGAGTTACCTACTCAAGTATTTTTGCATACCTATGATAATGAAGTAGGTAGTACCTAATCAAAATTTTAATAACTTATTTTATTTAAAACCGTTAAAATACGATGAATAACAAATAAATATTCCTAACAAACTATTCGTATGATATCATCTACATATCGTAAAACAGATTGTTAAAAAGTGTACTGTATCATATCGCATTATAATTACTAAAAAAATATTAGCGTTCATATTTTAATGATTCCCGCTTGTATTTCAAATATTTGCATTTTAATTCGTCGGGGATCACCAATAGAATACATCATGTTGACACATGCGCAAATAAGGCATGTCCTCCTTAAAGACAAACTTATGCGAGAAAACACAGCCGTCGTCTATATCTATCCTTTAACATTGGCTTCACCGCTGTGCTGATGCGAGCAATATATTTGTTAATATATATATGGCGTACACAGTCAAATCCACGTTTGTTCGTATCCAAAAAATACTGTTTGGCCATGAAGCTAATATCCGAGTACATCCACGATCCAAGTTGGGAGAGATTACAGTTTTATTCATTTTTTGAATGACCCTTAAATAATCTGAAAATTAGAGCCTTTCTAATATCTTTTCCATACATAGGGTGTACATACATTATATTTGCACTTTGCATTATACATTGGAGCTTTTAGCGAAATGATTTATAGTTATGAAGCAAAACGTAAGATGGCGCCATAGAACTTCCGTTTACTACGCGCTGGATTGGCTCTTTGGCGTTTTATTTCCCATAATTCATTAGATTTCACGAACTCCGGCCGCTTCGCTTCGCTTTTCGTTTGCTGTGTCTGTACGCTTGGATGTCTCTTTGAAAAATTCCCTGAAAATATTAGAATAAAGTGATTAGTTTTTTATAAATATTTGCGAGAAGTGAATAGAAATAATTTCTGAATAAGTGGATCTCTAAATAAGGTAAATTTAGCTGTATTTGCGTGTTTCCCATAAGTACGTTGTAGTTTATCGTTTGGTAAACCGGGTGCCATGATGGCGTCCCTTCATACATTGTTCGTATCCTTATATGAGGCTTAATTTCTAACTAGGTATTCTTCCTTTGCAGAGTGCCGACCATGGCGTCGGAACAGTTTTCATTATGTTGGGACAATTTCCACAAGAATATGAGTTCGGGCATGAATTCTTTGCTCGAAAGTGAAGATTTAGTTGATGTGACATTGGCGGTGGAGGGCAAATACCTCAAAGCTCATAAAATGGTACTGTCGGTTTGCAGTCCGTATTTTAAGGAACTATTTAAAGCTAATCCGTGTCAGCATCCAATAGTGTTTATGAAAGACGTTAGTTATGTAGCGATTAGTGACTTATTACAATTTATGTACCAAGGAGAGGTACAAGTTAGTCAAGATAATTTAACAACCTTCATTAAGACTGCAGAGGCCTTACAAATTAAGGGTCTAACCGGAGATGGAAATGTAAGTAACTTTTTAATTGTTATTGATTTAATTTAGTTTAGTGTATTATTCTCATGATACAAAGAATACAAGATATGATCGATCGCTGTCTTAAAACTCGTCCGCCGGGCGCATGACGTCATTGGTGACTGATTTTAAATTCAAACGTATGGCGGCATTATATTTCCTACTTTATTAAACCTTATTTTAACAATATTTATCTTGGTACCCGACCCAAAAGTTTAAAAATAGTTTCAGAAGGATGTTACATAATGTAAATTTTAACGCCATTACTAATTTTAAGCCCATATACATTTAAAAACATTTAATTAAAATCGGACATTTAAGAAATGCACATGAAAAGCGAAATAGCTATTTCTCACAAGAATTCTATTTTCGGTTTGGATGTTTCATATTGGATACTTTATAAATACATTTATAACCGTTTTATTAAACTGAACTATATAATATTTAAAATAACGAATAAGAAATGTACAATCCTACACTACATTTACTTTTAGCTCAATAAATACAATTTATTCGGTACTTTCAACCAAAATTATTACACTTTCATATATTATGTAATTAATTAGTAATCAGTGTCGTTAGTGTTTTTCTCTAACTTTGTTTTTGTTAATACATATCAAAATAGAGAATAACACTGTATTATGACATAAAACGTAGTATAAGTAAACATATCTCACCAGAAAGAATGCAAATAATACCTATTTATTTTTAAATAGTTTATTTAAGAATCATAATTTACACTCATATATTTTGATCAAGTCTATATTAATAAATATTACTGTCTATGGTTTGTACACAGCCACAGCAAAATGCATTGTTTACCACG
>MU182769.1:81350-116255 GCA_016904865.1 Pissodes strobi
TCTATATTAATAAATATTACTATCTATGGTGATTATGTCTATGGTTTTTACACAGCCACAGCAAAATGCATTATTTACCACGTAATAGGTATTTGACGAGCTTATTTAAGAATCATAATTTACAATTATTTACAGTTATATATTCATACAATTTGATCATGTCTATATTAATAAATATTATTGTCTATGGTAATTATTATCAATACTTGAAGACTGGTAAGTTCATAGTCAATACATGTAGTATTGGTATCGGAGGTCACACCTTAGCTCTAAAGACAATCAATGTAAAACGAAGTTATTATCTATAAAAAGTGTAACTTTAGTGTTTAAAATCTGGCTAGTAACACTTCTCTTTTAAATTTTTCCCGAACTTCCCAACAGTTCAAACCGAAAGTCTCTTTCGAAACAGTCTTCTTCGAATTGCCTCGAACACACCGTAGCAGTATCCACACTAAAATTGTCTATCATAAAGGCGTTTATCCATGCTTTTCTTAAAAAATCCTCAGAAGGAAACTGGAAAAACCTAATGTCCTTCGCTTTTGTGCAGCTCTTCGCTTGATTATTCAGTTTGAACACAGCCACAGCACAACACATTATTTGACGAGCTTATTTAAGAATCACAATTTACAATTATATATTCATACAATTTGATCATGTCTATATTAATTAATATTACTGTCTATGGTAATTATTATCATTACATGAAGACTGGTAAGTTCATAGTCAATGCATGTAGTATTGGTATTGGAGGCTACACCTTAGTTCTAAAGGCAATCAATGTAAAACGAATTATCTATTAAAACTGTAATTTCAGTGTTTCAAATCTGGCTAGTAACACTTAAATTTTTCCCGAACTTCCCAACAGTTCAAACCGAAAGTCTCTTTCAAAACAATCTTCTTCGAAATGCCTCGAACACATCCTAGCCAAAGAGCACATTAAAGTTGTCCAATCTCTTACAAGCGTTTATCCATGCTTTTCTTAAAACCTCCTCGGAGGGAAACTAGGAAAACCTAATGTATTTCGCTTTTGTGCAGCCCTTCTCTTGAATATTCAGTTTGTACACAGCCACAGAACAACGCATTATTTACCACGTAATATTTGACGAGCTATTAGGAACTAAACCTTGATAATAACAAAATCCGATAAAATCAAACTTAAATATCAATTAAAAACTACTTCAAACACTCTGAAAACCGTCATTTTTTAATTAGAACAGCTCTAAACAACATTAAAATAACATAGGTTAAATGGCCTGTCACCAAAAGAAGTCACCGATGACGTAGTCGACAATCGGCAAGGCCCCGCCCACATGCGCAATGTCATATCTTCTTTTTTCTTTGTATCATGTATTATTCTATTGTATTGTTGTCTTTGTCTGTGGGTTCAGGCGGCGCAGCGTCCGCGTCGCGTCTGTTTTGCGCGCCATTATTCTCTTTGGAGGGGAGACCGTTGGCATTTACTATGGCATCAGTATGCATAATAAACGTTTATTTGCGTTGCTGTAGAAGTCAGTGCTTGAATATCGATTAGTTGGGTTATATTCAAGGGCTCTATGCGGTCGCTTTAATGTCTTAATGGTTCTGTTCTGTTGATCAAGAACTCAATTCTACTTCTAATAGAGTTAGGCAAATAGTCACTACCTATGATTTTTTCAGAGTGAAATATAAGTAGCAATCGCGATCTGTTAACAATATCAAAATAAACTGAATGTTTAAAACGTGAATGAGGCATACTCACTGCCCTGGCTCTGCTATATACTATTTATTTGCATCTTATAATCTCAGCTTGCATTTGTCGCGAAACGCCCTATTGTAAAAGCAACTGTCATTCGGTCCTTCCCCGCAACCTTTTGAAGCTGCTTTCGTTTTAATATTTCTAAAGGGTGAATAGAACTGAACGGATCAGTTCAGATAATTGTGTAAAACGAACGCACACAAGAACGAAGTATGCTATAAGTAGTATTTGACTCTGGATCAAAGATATTAAACTGTTCATTTTCCTTATTTAGAAAATTTGTACTAATCTTTAAAATCATTTAAATAATACAAATAAAAACAATAATTTTGAACAACATTATTGACACTAGTGACAGCTGCGCCGAAATGGTGCTAAATGATCCTAAAAATAACCAGGGTCTTTGCAGGTGCAGAGGGGTATCGATTTGAGTAGATCTAAAACGAAAGCGGCTTAAGTTCAAAATTGTATGACAACATAGGAGTAATATGGGTGGTGTATGATTACATGCTGTATCAGAAGGACAAAGAACAGAATCGTCGTTATGTTGATCTTCTATCCTGTTGGCATTGTATTTCTGAGAAAGAATAAGCCAGTTAATATATTATAGAAAGTTACGATAGTGACATCACTACCAAAGTTTAAAAGTTGCAGTAAATGAAAAATAACTTTGGAAGATTTACTTACTGAAAAAAAATGTGACATGACATAACAGCATAACCCAAATTTGTGGGAATCAAGAGATTGTCATAAACCGCAAAGTTCACATTCACAGATTATTTTCACCAGTCAGGCACGTAACTAGGCCTACGCACAGAGTGGGCATCTCATAAATAAAAGGGCTTACATTACATATTTCTTATAATTTAAGAAGTTTTATATAGTTTATATAAGTTTATATGCAAGGCATACTTTGGGTTCAATTTTTTTCGACATGCAATTAAACTAAATGCTAAAATTTAATTAAATTAACACTCACCCATTAATAAAGCGTAATTCCCCTATTACGAGCAGCATCAAAATAGTCAATTACAAGACCTTTATTTAAAGATTTCACAATTCCCCTTTCAATGTTTGTAATCGCTGAATTGCTCAAACATTCATGTGCTTGTTTATTTCTCATATCATTTTTGGAAATTTTTTTTAGAAGAAAAATCACATAGGCCCACTTTTATTTAATCTGTTTATAAATGTTGTCTCAAAATGTTTTACTTCTTCCAAGTTTCTTTTGTTTGCTGATGACTTGAAACTGTTTAGGTTAATAACCACCCCTTATGATTGCCAACTACTTCAAGAAGACCTTATTAGTTTCATATTGTGGTGCAGCATAAATGGAATGGAGCTTTACGTTACAAAGTGCAGCATATATAAATTTTCTAGATCACGCCAGCAGACAACTTTTGACTATTCAATCGATGACAATATCCTTCTGTGTATCCATACTATCCATGACCTGGGCATTACTCTTGACCCAGCACTAACCTTTATTGATCATATTACAAACATAACCGATAAAGCTCTCATGATGTTAGGTTTCATTAAGAGGCATTCTAAAGACTTTCTAAGACTATTTCTTCCCGTAAATCCCTTTACCGTTGTCTTGTTCGGCCATATCTAGAATATGCCTCATCAGATTCAAATTCAAATTAATTTTTTTTTAAATTATGAATTCATTTGTCGAATGCCCACATTTGCTTGCACAAATAGGTCTGAATGTTCCCACCAGACAGACCAAAAGCCGACAGACATTCCATATCCCATTTCACCACACCAATTATGCTGCACATTGATTTATGTCACCCTCGTCTAATCTAACCAATAGTCAATCATTAAAAAACATTCAAAAACCTGCATAATCGGTGTAGCATTTATTTTTAGCAAAATATTAAAATAATCAAAAATAAAAATGCAAATTCATACTAAATTTGTATATGTGTGTTATTATGAAAGACCGTTAGGCACAAAAAATCGTCATGGGCCAAAACCATTTGTGCTTTTCTAATGTCATGGGCCACAACAATCGACTCATAAAGCAAAATACACGCAGTGTGTATCCTTATAGACACACCGTAATTAAAACATAAAGGTGTTTGGTGTATTGCTAACGATACACGTGGCATACAGCTGAACACCCTCGGTGTATTGTTAACGATACACGTGGCGGCGAGTGTTAGCATAATAATTATTATATAAAACTTAATTTCAATTTTGTATAATTTATCTTTTTTTTTAAATATCACTGTATACCTATCTCATCTATCTATGAAAAGTTATCCAAACTAAACATAAACAAGTGACCTGGCCCTGATGGTCTTTAATATCCATCCCCAGTAGTGTAGCTTTCTGTTTTCTAGATCCCTTTTCCACATTTTTAATCTTTCATTGAGTGGGACATTCCCAGCCTTTTGGAAGATAAGCTTCTGTTTTACTCCTATATGGAAATCTGGGTATCACTCTCAGGTTAACAATCATTGACCCATCAGTGTGCTTAGTTGTATTCCAAAAGTGTTCAAGAGCCTTGTATGTGAATATATAGCAGCTAGTTTCCAGGGTTGTTTTATTGACCAACAATTTGGATTTATTCCTCAACATTCCACTGAACTGAATCTTAAGATTTGCGTATTTTCTTTTGAGATCCTTGCAAGCTTATACCATTAATGCAGTGTATACAGCTTTTACAAAGGCCTTTGACTAGGTAAACCATAAGGTCTTAATTGAAAAGTTGCAAGGTCTGGGAATTCAGGGTGGGCTTTTGGAATGGTTGTCATCTTACTTACAGAAGTAATACAAATAGTGTTCATTCTGGGCTTTCAGTCCAAGGAGTACCATCTGGTGTACCCCAGGGCTCACACCTGGGCCCTCTTTTTGGTATATATATGTGAATGATATTGCCTCTTGTTTTGTCTTTGCACTTTTTTCTAATGTGAGCCACTGGTGTGTAATTAATGGGATGGAACTTAATGTCTGCAAGTGCCATTTGATGGTTTTCAGCTGTAAGAGAAATACCCCAGATCAAATCTATATCATAAATGGGTGCTCTTTGGAATCTGTATCAAATTAAAGATGTGGGCATTATCCTTGATTTGAACTTCTATTTTATTCCCCATAAATCTATGGCAGTCTTAAGATCCCTTCAGATGCTGGGCTTTGTCAAGTGCCATGCTAAAGTTTTTCTTAACCCGTAACTGCTGCTGACAATTTAATTTCGCGCAACTGCTTCTGACGAGTCATAGAGACCCACATTTAAAAATACTAAAATAGATTAATAAAACGAAACCAAAACTTTACTATATTAAAAACATTATATGTTTACAATTTAGGGCACAATTTTAGAGTGCATTGCAAACAAATAGTGACTTCGCACCCGACACATAGATTATTTGTTTTCCGGGTCTTTTTTTCTGCGACATATTGCACATTTCTTCCTTTTGGCTATATGGTGTTGGTACTGGAATTGTCAGGTTCTCCAAGTCTCCAAGAATATCGGCTGTGAGGCTACTACGAAGTTGACGAGGTTCTTTTTGATTGTAATTTTTTTGCTTCGTATGTGGTGTATAAAGATGATTGTCAGTAAAATATTGTTCTTAGGTAATATTCACGATTTTCGCGAAGCCAACCCGATTCCAGGTATTGAAAGAGTTCAAACTAATTCCTGAAGTTTGTTTCTTTACTATGTTATTTTATTTATACAATTCTATTCTAGGTGTAAGTTTTTATCAGCGATGTGCACTTTTAATGTGCAGTGTGGGTCATAATTTTAATTTTAATTTAATTTTGTCCTAATGTATTTTATTTTTATTTTTGCACAAATTTGTAATTTATAGTAATGTAAGTAATTTTTACAAAACCTGCCAATTTTTGGCAGCCTGTAATTCTGCAATTTTTGCTTTTGACGTTGCTTTGTCATGATTTATGATTTTGTTGGCAAATAAAGGAATTTATTATTATTATTATTATTATTATTCAGGGAACACCATAGGGTTGTGGATATCAATTACTCTGGCATGGAAAGTTCATTCAATATGACTGCCCTTCAGATCAGATGTATGCACAAAGATCTCACCTTGTTTTGCAATCTGTTGCACTCTCACAGTTTTAGTCCTTAGCATTTAAATATCCTTTACACAAATAGTGCACTATGTAAAAACGACCTCTCCTATTGGGCGATCCATCTCGTATTACAATATGTCTACGTGATGCAATTGATTTCTGTCAAGAGCTCTCGTGGTGTAGAGGTTTATACAGCTGGGTCTCACCTGGACGGCCGAGGTTCGAAACCCGTTGCTATTTTTTTTTCAAGATTATGTTTCTAAACAGTTTTTCTTGACTTTGGGTATGTCTTGGGTTAGCACCTGGTTAGTTTCCTTTTCTTGAGCCCTCGAAGCGTGCGGAGGGCCATGCGGATCGACCAATAGGAAAGGCTGATTTTTATATAGTGCACTATTTGTGTAAAGAATCTTATAATGTGGCTAATTACACCCCATTGTATAAACTGGATAATATTCTTACCTATCTAGATCAGCTAGGTTTGCAAATCAGTATTCTGATAGGTGGACTGTTTTGGAAACCAGAGGACTTTTAGATATCAACTTAGGTCATGTAATATTTGATGTGATAGCTATTTATTCAGTTCTATTTAATTGTTACAATTGTTGCCTTTTTGTCATTTGTTTGGTTTGTTTGACTTATTTTGGATATATGTGTAATTATTGCTACATGTTATTTTTCTATCATTGTTTCAACAATTTTAAATTTTTTTTTTGTGTAAGGTTAGGTGTTAAAAGTTGTATTTTGTATTTTTTGCCTTCTATTTTACTTGCGTGATTGCTCGTTGATAGATAGGTAAGTAAGTAGGCAACTGAACATCATTGAAAAGCTAAAACAGAAAGAAATGGTGTGTGAAGATAACACAATAGAAATGAACCTGATACCTCTCGCTAGCTAGGCAGATCGCATGACAGGAGAAAATTTCAACAAAGCGATATTAGAAAGTAAATAAAGTTTAAAAAATAATAAAAAAAGTCTCTGGAAAAAAGGGGTCGGGCATTGAACCTGATACCTCTCACTTGTTAGGCGAGCACCATACTTCTGAGCCATCATCTCACTAGAATGCTTTTGTCAAAAACTAGTGTAAATATATGGACTGGAATAGTACCTACTTATTTAATAGTTGTCATGTTTTTATGTTTATAATTTGGCAGTTAGGTAGATGTCGTCTCATAATCGGGACATATTCAAGGGAGCTGCAAAGCAAATCTTTTTGGACTAATGGTGTGGTTTTTTTTTAAATGCATTGTGAATAAATAAAATACCTGGTGACTGAGGTATTCTCTCAAGTAAATAGATTGTCTATTGTGTCAAAAAAACAACAAACCCCAGCTACATACTACTTTCAATAATTATTTGATATTCTACCTGAGCTATTCATCATGTAAAAAATTATGCATGGTACGTTTTTAAATTGTAAGGTAATAGATCATCTGCTAATAATAGACTGAAAACACCAAGGGTAGTAGCTATGGAATTGGAGTATTGATATTTAAAAAAAAAATAGTGTAACATGCAATATCTTGTGCACAAGCAATTTGTACGAGGACAAGGCACATTCTTTTTAATAAATAACCATAAATGCAGCTCACTAGACCTGCTTTTGCTATTGTGACTGTAATGAGGATATTTACAAGTGAAATAATTTTTTTTCTCACTTTGAGTTAGGACTGAAACCAAATGAATGGCTTTCAATGCTATGGAATTGGAGTATTGATGTTAAAAAAAAATAGTGTAACATGCAATATCTTGTGCACAAACAATTTGTATGGGGACAAGGCACATTCTCTTTATCAAATAACCATAAGTGCAGCTCACTAGACCTGCTTTTGCTATTGTGACAGTAATGAGGATATTTACAAGTGAAATTAAATTTTATTTAATGGGGCTATTACCATTGATTTGTATAAGAGTGGATAAGCAATAAATAGACCAAACATGGCAAATTTACGACCGCGAAATGTAAACAAAGATATTTCTATTTGGACTTGCGCTTTAGAAAATTAGTAGGAGCTAATTGTTGCACCGTGAAGGTAAATAGGCAGGCCCGGACTTCTAAAGTGATTATTTCACCAAATACTCGGTAGAGGAGTCTTGCCGATTGTGAAATGGGCCCCAGTTAGCATAGTGAAACAAACAATAAGGTATAAATAAGTAATACTTATAATAATTAGACTTACTTGAAATAGGAAATCTCGGGTATTTTGCCTCGAATCGAACTCGAATTATTAACTCAAAACGCCGCGCCGTCAAAACGAAAACACGTCAAAGACAAAAGCCAAGTTCGATCCTGACCGACGCCTGCTGAGACGGCAAGTGTTTTAGTGCGCATGACAAAACGGTTTCTTCTTTGTTTATGTTTTTCCATTTTGCGTCGATTTTGTCATGCGCAGAAACCTGTTTTTTCGCCCATAGGTTGCCACTTTTGAATAGTGCGACAGGCGGCTATTGCTTATCCACTCCTATACAAATCAATGGCTATTACTCACTTTGAGTTACGACTGAAACCAAATGAATGCCTTTCAATCTACATAAATATTTTCACCCGTAAGTTGATTTTGCATGTATTGCCTATATTTCTAGTGCTGTTGTGAAATGGTGCTGTAAATTTGCGTCAGATCTCAAACTTTGGAGGCTCTGGGACATCCAAAGTATTTTAGGCTCTGTGCACTTTTTTTTGCACAATCAGACTCAAATTCATAACTTTTCAGCAACGTCAAATTTAAATATTTGCTGACGATAAAGCCTTGCAATTACAGTGGCGTGCAGTGTCAATTAGAAGAGGGTAGGCAATGTAATAGAACATGATACGGAAGGAGTAAGCTCGTTGCAGGCGCCGCCGGAGGCACGTGCCACGTCCAAAAATGTTCATTTTGAGCCTCCAAAAAATGTACGCATACAGATTTTCGATTCGAGTTTCGCCAAAACTATACAAAGAAAACGCTGTAAATGGTTAGTGGACTGGTCTAGTTTTTTGAGGCATTTGAAAAATTATTTAAATCAATATAGCCAGCTTTACTCCACACATTTCTTTACCAAAGAGTAAGCACGGCAAACAATACATTTTATTTTTATGATAACACCCGCAGAGCCACTTTGAATTGTCATATTTTTTTATAAAAATATGGAGGTTTTCTTTTGTTGCTGCACGATATTCAAGTCCGGACTAGGTCTACCAATATTAATAACATTTTGTTTTTCGGTAAATGTCATACTTGTAAAGAGCTTAGTGCTAATACGTTTTTCCAGGCAGTTTACAATGTCGCACTGGCACTCCATAATAAAAAGCACTAAAATTATTCACAAAATCTTTCTAACCAACAAAACTAACCCACAAAGAAAACAACAATCCCTTGTATAGGTACTAAACTAACTAAACTTTCAAAAGCGCAGGGCATCAAATCCCAATCTCACACGAGAATGGGGCACAGGGAAAAGGGGACCTGAAAGTATTCTTAATTATGGCCGGCCAATTCCGGCATTTTATTAACGGGTCTCAGTTCTTACAAAAAAATGCAGTACCCAAATATTGAAATATTATTAAGTTTAGGGATGCCCGTGTACTGCAATTTAATTTAAGGATAAACATTATTAAATAATACAGCTTTCTTAACCAAACCCTGTAATGTAACGGGTAATTGCTTTCTAACCAATTACTAAAGCGTAAAAAAACAATAACAATATGTTCTTGGTAAAAAGCAATGTATATCAAAATATTAATGAGAGCACAATTTGGCCTGGCACTTATTGTTGCGCCTGGCTTTGTTTCTTTTCTTTTTATGTATCGTTTCATTTAGCTGTCTCTTTTCAAGCACTGCTTTTCGTTTGCATAGTGATCCGATATTGACGGTAAAAATGCATGCCTGCGATTTTAACGGGATGCTTTTTAGCGGATTGCCATCGCCGTCGGAGAATATTATCCCGTTTAATATAGGTAGCTTAATATGAGTGTTAAAAGGTGATATTTTTCTATCATATAATTCATATTCTAATTGGCGCTTAAGATAAGCTTTTTAAATTTGGATTATACTTATTAGTAAAATTATAATTTATATTATTGGAATTAAAATTAAATGTAAAAATATAAAAAATGTCAAAACTTCAGGGTAGGCAATGCTTTTGTGCTTTCATTGTGTGCACGCCACTGTATTATACTATAATATATATAACATTTTTTACCTGGCCTAACCGGACCCAAGTGAATTTATAAATAAAAGCACCAATGTTAAGGCCAGTACATTGCATTGCTGGCAAATAGGCCTGGCTTTTTACACCATTAATTCAGTCAAAAATACTGTGGTTGCATCAATATCAATTAAATTGCAAATTGTCCTTGCAACTATCAATAATAGAAGATTCAATAAAAATATTAGTCTTTAAAAATTCAGAATTATCCTTATATAGGCATATTAAATTTATACAAACATTTTTTGTTTTATTGCAATATTATATATCAGTAGGTACTTACATTTCATATTGGGCAGTACCGATATATCTGTACCTAAAGAAACCAGTGGATAGTATTATGAAAGGCAGACATTTAGTATATTCACTAAACTTACGAAATTCTTATGCTTATTGTTAACGTTATTAATCTGAAAGCTTTATTATTTATTTTTCGACATCAGTACTTTGTGACGTTGTAAACCGTCTATAGATATGATTAAGTTATGTTCATCGCATAAAGATACACTCAATCTGTACTAAGTCAGCACTTGCATCTTATTAGTGGATAAAAATGCTTCTGCGTGATTTTGATATCTGGTAGTCTATAATAATCGCAGGTACTAATTTGTCAAAATATTAGAAATTTAGGAATTTTGTAGATACCTACTTTCGTCAACATGAGTAAAGGTGGATTCTCATGCGTCCGATATCCGACGATACGATGATCCGAGAGTGTTTCTATTGGTTAAAATATTCGTTCGTCTTCCTATTGGTTGGATTGACAAGATTTTCGTATCCGAATTTAACAGGCAATTTGACATTCTGCGTTTTCTTTTATAAACTAACCTGAGGTAATAATTTTGAATGAGACACAGGAAGAATTCCCAGAACTTTCATATTCAGCACACAATTAGAGGAACCCAAAGATAAATTTTAACAGACAAATGTACCATGATCTTGTCCTTCATACTAAACTGAAATTACCTTAATATAAGTGCAAATCCATTGTTTATATAATCCTTATACTATATAATCCTTATACAATGGCGAATCTCTCGCCTACTATTTACTATATTAATAACATTATTATATTTTGAAATTCTCCCTACCAATCCTCAAATAATACAAACATCTGTTCTGATGGGTTACAGTCTCATTTCCTTTTATAAATTATGTTAAGCATTTTGCTGTGCTCTATTTTTATTAAGTATTCGGAACTCAAAATCTTTTACTTTGATTGATTTGTTAATATGTAGTAGCGGACGCAGATGGGATACAAATAACGATAATTATATAAGTGAACAAAACAAATAAATAGTGAGGTTAAGAAACACACGATATCAGACAAAAGTTAAAATAATTTTAACTCCATACGACATCGGATGATTTTAAAAATATTCGGATAATAATTGGCGCCAAAACATTCTGACCAACAGGAGCTCCGTCGGATCATCGTATTTTTTTTTTCCTTCACTTCCCCACTAAGGGGGTGGGCTTCGCATATATAGCATATACCCAAAACACCCCTCGTCCGGCGCTTAGACAGAGGCAAAGCTACCCTTCTGCTTGTGTTACACGTTATTCCAGTTTGAGGGGTCTAGTATGTGGGGTCCTCCAGCTGTCGAGCCTATGCCCCTGGAGACTCCCGATTTACAACATTTACTTAACGAACACAAAATGGTGGCTCTAGGCCGAATTTTTGCAGGCACAGACAGAAATGATCCCACAGGGACATCCGGTCCCTCCCGGCCTGGGTACCGGCGTGAATGAGTATTTCTTCTGGCTAGGACTCCCGGTTCTTCCTCGGGGAGGGTCCTCGGTCACTGAACGATAGCCACGAGTTCACCCAAAATGGCGCCAAATGAGCTGCTACAAAACGCGTGCACACTCGACCGAAGACGAATCGGAAGTCCGGATCATCGTATCGTCGGATGCATGAAAATCTACCCTAAGAACAATGATTCATTTAAAGCCGCTTTCGTTTTACCATTTTGGGTAGCCCGGGGGTGAACCATTCAGATCATTTGCCGGAATTTCAATTTGTTTCATGTGTCACAATAATTTTTCAAATAATAGGATGTACTTGGACATCGTGTTCCTTTTGTGGTTTAGAGATACATCGAATGTTTTGCCGATACTAATGTCAAAGACAAAAACTCGTTGAATATCGGTTATCTGCCAACAAAATTATTGCTGTAATATTTTAATTATAGGGATACACAAAACATTATCCGTCATATGAACACATGCAACGAAGAATGACGTTTTTTTCCCTCTTGTTTCAGGGCTCTGCGGACGCGGATTCCGAAACTGTTCAGGAAAAGCCATCGGTCCGCCACGTTGAGGAAGTTTACAAACCCTCGCCCAGACCAAAAAAACAACTCCCCGCCCCTGTTGTAACTACAACCCCCGCTACCAAAAGACCTAGATTAAGTGTTTCTTCCAATGATTCTCAATCGACTCCCGCGCCCATTACCAAAACCGAACCCGTAACGAATACCGCGACGAATATTGATTCCTCCCCAGTCCAATTTAAGGTTGAACCTTATGACCAAAACCAAGCAGTTACAATTCCTGACGATGGCGATGAAACTTTTGGCGATGATACACTTGATGATAATACTGTTGATGACACGGAAGATTATTCTATGATGGAAGGAGAAGAACCACAGGCAGGTACTAGCACGGACGGAACAGGAGAAGGACAAGGTAGGTGTTTTTTTCCTTTAAACTGTAAACCTATGTGTTATGTAACTGGTATGGCATCACATTACAGCTTTATTTATTGTTAGAAAACAAAAATGCAGGGCCCCAAATTGTCTTGTCCTCATTTATTTGATAATTTGCTTATAGACATTAAAGATAACACTTAATTTATTTGACATTATAGTAAATAATAGGCAATTCTGTTTGGAAAAGCTATGTTTTTTTTTGTGTGTTTTATACTTTATTTAAATACACAAGAAATATATTTGCAACTTATTTATTATAATTGTTCTCTCAGTGCTTGTAATGTGTTGTCATGTTGTTAGAACATGTGTATAATATTTCAACTAGTTTTAAACTGTGTATTTAGACTTGTGCATATTTTATTATATTTTTTTCAACAGTTACATTTCGCATAGGTCTCATTACCTTACTTGACTGTATTTCACTCTTTTGATGTATTGTTCATTTTATCTAGTCATTTGGTCAAGTAAGGTGATGTGTTGATGTATTTGTTTGCGATTTTACGACAAAAAGTAGACATCTAATACTTCTATGTGTTTGTTATTTTTTGTATTTGTATTCTTTTACAAATGCACCATATATTTGTGGCTTTTGTAAAATTTTGCAAAAGTTGCACATGTTAAAGTCTGATTTGGTGTTTGCCAATTCAGATTGTCCTTTTTTCTAATTTATAATGCTAAATGGTTACTACTAGGGCAGTTTTGTTCTAGTATTTTATTTGTTTGCCATTTTACTTAAAATGACATTCACTTTGTGTAGTCTTAATTTTATGGAAATAACAAATTTGTTACTTCCGAATAGTTGAAATCTATGATTGCTAACTTTAGCATTCATGTTGGAGTTAATTGTTTTTTCCGATAACTCATTCTCATGACTACTGTTTTGGCAGTGCTAATTTAATGAGATTGACTGGTTCATGTGGTGGCTGTTAAAAGTGATATTTTTCTTTGACAAAATGTTTTCAGTTTTTCCTGAAAACATATTTTTTTTTTGAGTGGGGGAGGGTCTCTTGGTTGTTAGTGATATTGAGTGCCAATGCTTTCTATTTTATTAAAGATAGCACTTGTGATTACAGAAGACATTGTGTGAGTGATGAGAACGTGAGTTTTCCTCATGTTTATTATCTTGCACAACGACGGTATTGTAGTTAGTATTGCAATTGGGAGGTTTAAATACACTTACCTGATAGGTCAAATAAATTTCATCGCAAAATGAACCATATTCCTTTTTATTAATCAATTATGCTTAATTGTTCCCCGATAAACCCTATCCTTCAATTATTTTATTTTGCTGAGGGTACATAAACAGAATACAAACATAAAACTGCAATTAGCAAATGCTGATTGGCTGCTTTGTATTTTCTTTTTGATAAAAGGTATGCATAGGTTTAAGGATTTTCAATTCTGTTTTTATTGAATAATATGCTACTGCTCTAGAGCTTGTTTTTATGAGAATAAAAAGCATAGGAGTTCCTTGTTCATATCTAAGTTTAATTTTTAACAGCAATATCAACTCTAATTGCATTATGATGTATTTTATCTCATTTCTGTTTTCAGTATACTAAGGGCCTCTGCTTTGAATTCCCATCAGTATTTTTTGTATTTCATATATGTATTTATGTCATACATTCAAGGTACTGATTTATTTGGTGAGCGATTACACTGAGTAAACGAAGTTCAAAGTAGTGGCCTTTAAAATTTAACTCTCGAAAATAACATTTGTTCATTCTAAATTTAATAATTAACAATTGTATTATGTTTTAACACTCATGGTATATTTTGTTGCTGTTTTCAGCAAACATGTTCTTCAATGATATTGTAGTAGTAATCTGAACTATTAGTTCATGCTTGAGAAGTTAATACGACTGTTTTTAATAGAATATTCTCACTGGTTCAGATGGTAAAAAACTGCATACTTAATTGCAGTAGCATGTTAGTATGACCATTCTTAAAGTGCCCTAAACTGGCTTTATTGAAATCTTTGGGTTTTTACTTCAAATTCAAAGTTGTCAATAAATCGTACCCAGTTGGGTGTATTTTATAATGGTTAAGAGAACGATTCTTAACAAATGTTATTTGAAGAAATGTTCAGTTTTCATATTGAATCCTTGCATAATATTTATTTCATTTATAGATAAAAATAACCTAATAAAAATAGTCGTTGAATTTCTCAAGTTCAAACTAAATGTGTAAAGACGAAAATACTTTTCATAATTTTTTGTCTACCTGTATTCTAAGTGAGAACAACATGCTATTTAATTATAAAAATTTTAGCACATTTAGACGAGGGGTTTATTTAGCAAACCTGGATGATATCTTGGTTTTTATTTATATAATTTATAGAAACAATAAGTTGTGGAGCAGCTAATTGAGTGGGCATATTTCAAAATTATTTTTAAATATACAGGGTGGGCCAAAAACACTTCAGATCAGATAGATTTTATTTTTTGTGAAATACCCTATGTATGTATTTATTGTATTCTATAGTTCTAGTGATGAAACATCTTACTGTTGTTGTGAATTGACTTTTTCCATGCTGGAAATCCATTGAGAATCCGAACTGTTTAGCTAAATGACTGGAATTCCTATTTTAGGTTTTAACAATTTTATTTTAATTCAGACAGTTTATTCTCCTTTGGTTAAAAGTGTGATTTAGGTATGTTGCTATCTAGTAAGCTTAATTTTGTCCATAAAATTTAAAAGAGGTATGTTTAGTTCCCGTACTTTTTTGAGCTGCACTGTATTTGAGAATAATTTTACGATATGAACATCTGGACCTCCTATAACTTATTTGAAGTTTGAAAGTCAACCATTAAAGAGTGTCATCCACAGATTTACTAAATGGGCTCCTTGTCCTGTTATAGTGGTGCCTGGTCCAGTTGTTTGGTTGTTAATAAACTGTCAATTATTGTGCCATTCTATATTGTAACATTATAAGTGAATACTTATTTTAAATGCCAGTTGTCAAGATCGGTTCATACTACTTCAGTGTCGTAGAATCGCTGAAAGGTACAATGATTGATGTTTATCTTTGTTTAGATTTAGCGTATAGTGGGATGTTTTCTGGGTGCGTGGTTTTTGATGGATTTTCTTACCACAAGAACAAGGCTATTAAAGATATGAGGTAAGCAGCTTACCACTTGTTACTTCAGGCGTGTAGGGGTAGTTTTTTTGGCTTAAGCAGTTTTGTATTATTTGCCAATGATGTGGGCTTTGTCATTCATTATTCTTGGATAAAATATTACATGGGTTTCTTCAATTTCTTTGTCTAAAATCGACCCTATCTACTTTGCGTATTTCTATTTAATATAATGAAAAGTAAAACATTTTGGTGTTTGACGAGCAATCGCAGTATCGCTTCAAAAACTATGCTGATTTTAATTTTGTGTGTGAAGTAAAATATTCGCCCTATAGAAAGGTATGCCCGGTAAATAAGTATGAATGTTATGTTTAACCAACAAATATCATTAATGCGAGTTTGGTATATTCTATTTTATTGTTACTAATAAATTTTAGCCTAACATTTTACAGTGTGATACTTGCTGTTACTAGCATGCAATCGTATGGGGATACATTTGTTTTTCTATAACCAACCCAAAAACATTGTATAAAATGTTTATTGGTATTTAACCAATTACGACTCTGGATAAAAAAAATTCTTCCCAAAAGTCGTTTGGCAATTGTAATTTACCCAAAAATAAACATTAGCCGCAGGCTAATTAAATTCTGTGCAGATATAAATGTGTATTTCTGGATAATCATCTCGAATACCTGAATATGTTGTTCAAATAGTCAACTGCAAAGCAGTTTACATGAAAACAAAAAACTTAAAGATGTTGACGGTTCGAAGCGAATCATTTTGCCAATCGTTTAGACTGATTTCTACCAGTTTATCGGACTAAAGGCAATAGGACGATATAAAGCAGAAAGGATTTTTAATAAATGAATGATTCGGATATTCATAAAAGAATTAGGCTCGTCGAAGACTTGTCCTATATTATTTTATTTAAAGTGCTTTATTGTCCAAAAAATATTACAAGTAACATTTCTTATTGACAAAGTTTTATAAGATGTATACAAAATATAAAACAAACAGAACGAAACAAAATCAAAAGTAAAAAAAAAAAACATAACGAAACATAAGTGTGGCGAATTAAATGATAATAACTGGCAAATATTACCTCTGCAATATACATTATCACAGTACCTACATCAGCACACTCAAAATTGTAATGGCTTATTGCATCCATTTATCAAAATAAAACTTAGATAACTCAATAATGGAACACACACACGTCATGGGTTAATAATAGAATAATGAGCCTTTTAGTTCTGCTCGAAAAACTCTTCAAGAGAATAGAAAGCTCTCTGCAATAATGATACTATTTATTTCTAATAAACCTCCCAGGTGAATTTTAATGTGTACGTGTGAGAAATATACATTTTGCTCAGTCTCGACATTGATAACAAAATTTATATTAATAATTAATACCAGAGTGTTTTATGGTTATATATAATTTACGAAGTCAATTTTTTTTCCAAATTATTACACATCATTGGTAAACCTTAATTTTCAAAACAATATCATGAAATGCAAGAGTAATAATTCCATTGCTGATCATTGAACATCATCATGCTCAAGGCATCAAATTGAATTTATCATTATCGCCGATCTTAATTTCATTGGTGTGCATTTTCTTGACTCAAAGCAAATGTCTAAAGATGCACATTTCTGAATTGAACTAGCCTTAGGCAGCTGTGAGACTAGTGGAGATCTTTTAGATATATGTAGATTTTAAATGGGCTAATTTGAGGCACAACTTGCTAATTAAGTTTTGTCTATGAGCTAATGTTAAAAATAGTTCTGATGTTTGTATTAATACTCCAAAAGAAGTAGAGCTGACGTTTTAATATTCCGTTTATAGAAAAACGTGGACCAAGTTTTTCATCATAATTTGCCACCCTTTTAGAAACTATGTGTTGCATCTTAGGTTATGTTTGGCAATATGTGGCTAGCAGCTACGGTTACCAAATGAAATAAGACAATTGACAAAACCGAAGTTAATCAAAAGCTTGCCTTTTATCACGAAACCAGCCCTGAAAACCGTTTTTCAGTTGTATTCATTTAAACTAGACGAGTCTTGAAATGTCAGCATCGAAACTAAATAATTGTAAAGCAAGTACCCAATACCGTCTCTAAATTGGACTTAGATACTTCAGATGTTCTGAACACAAAAGGTTATTGTGTAAAGCAAGAGCCACTCTTCCGGTTGGGGGAAGGCTAAGCGATATTCGAGTAACTGTTTCCCACAATCATCCCCCCACTCACCAAGTCGCCAGAAAAGCCAAGTTCGTCGCCCTTATCAAGCAGTCCATTGTCGAACAAGACAGCCAAACGTCGCTGAAGGAGATATTCAACTCCGTGGTTAAGTTGTAAGTACCATATTAAATTTCTTATGTTCAGAACTAACTTTTATTACCATACACTTTTTGAAGAAAGTAGAAATCATATTTGGGTTTGGAACCTTGGGAAAAATGCACTACAACACAATCTTATCCACTATACTGAAACTGAAAGTTACACACTTGTTGTGCTTTTCGCTAATCATTAGGAGATGATTATGTTGATAGCATGATGATGCTAACATGGTTAGCAAAGCTCACATAGAGCGTGTTTGTAAAACTACTGTTTCGGTATTGTGAGTCAAACTGGGTAGTAGAAAGTACTCTTCTAGTTTATTTCGATAAACCCACTAGTTTAGGCGTTTAGTTTTGTATGATGAAAACATCTTTAAATACTTACTTTTGTATTTAATGGTGTTTTTCGCATTTGAATGGCCAAAATAAAAAATGTCTTCTTAATTGTTGAAACAAATATCTGTTAATGTAGGAAATGTATTGAAATGAAGTAGAAATACTAAATTAGGGTATGGGGTTTTCGTAAAGGGGAAGTCACTTTAAATTCAGGAATGGGTTGCAAAGAATTTTTTTTTTAATTTGGAACATTATGAAAAAAAAAAGAACGATTGGCGCAGGAAAATTAACCAGATATATGACGCAAATGGAAGAATAGTATTTACTTTGAAATATTTTCAATATTTTCTTAAAAATTATTATTTTTAGTTTGGGTTAGTCCCCACCCCACATCATTTCTACTTTTGTATGCAGATAATCACATCTACATACATTAAGTCATCATCCAGTTAAATGTTAGTAAGAATTTTTTTCTTCAACTTTCTGTGAAAGCTGTTGTTGACTGATTATCAAATCTTAAGACAGAAAAGTACAAACTAGGTTCTTGCTGAGGTAAAAAATGTCATTTTATGGGATAAAATGTGTATAGCTTGCACTTAAAACATTGTTTCAGTATTATTTATAATAATGGAGGTACGAACTTTATTATACTAATGATGGGATGCCTTGTATGCTGACAGTATTTTTCCACCAGCCTATGAAGTGTTAAAGAAAAAACATCTTCAAATACATTACTTTTGTATCTGACGATTGTTTTTTAAATTTAGGTTGGTTGTGAAGTATACAAAAATTTATATGTATCCAACTTTAAATGCGAATTTTTTCATTAGGAACGTTCGAAATTTCGCAGGTTAAAAAATATTTCATCCATTAGTATAATAATGCGTTTTAAGTAATTTAAAAACTTGTTTCATTTTAAATTCCTCGATCTCGACGGCATTATATGCTTATAGTATATTTTCCACCAGCATGGTGTTTTATCATGTAAAAGAAAAATCTTCAAATTCCTACTTTTGTATTTGATGATTTTTTTTTAATTGAGTTGGTGGCCAAATATACAAAAATGCAGATATATCCGAATTTTGAAACAAATATATGGTAAATTGATAGCGAATTTATCGACATGAAATTTTTTTGCCAGTGTACATTCAAAATTTCATAGGACCAAAATTATTCTTCCATTAGCGTAGATTTCTATTTTAAAGACTTTTCATAAGGAGAATCCCGTCAGACGCAGAAACTACTACAAAAACTTGATATTTATATATTTTAATTTCTTTGTTCTCGATGGTACATAGTCGAGAGATATATCCAGCAAAAACACCTCTTGGCAAAGATATGTTTGCACATCTATATTTTGTGACAAAGTGAGTGAATTTCTAGAAATATCTCATACAATAATTTAAGACATCTCCTCTTGAATTGCTACGCTAAAGGTTAGTTGGCTTAAAGTGCAAGATTACTTATACCACTAATTTCTGCAGAACAATTTGAACTAATTTGATAATGCAAAAAATTGTGAGCTTTCATTATAAACTTTATTTTGCTCCATTTCCTGAATCCAGATCTGTGTTCTTAAGGTTATATTGCATTTGTTATCTATATATATGGTTACACCCTTCAATTTAATTAAAAAAACATCAAAAACAGAGTACTATATTTTTGGTGTTCGATGTTTTTTTTATTGAATGTGTTACTATAGATTGATGGGAGTCAAATGCATCTAAACTGAACACAAATCTGAATTTAGGAAATTTAACAAAATAAAATTCATTTAGAAGCTTCAATTAATTAATGCTCGAAAATGTACGACTATCCTTTAAAAATTCATGGTATTAATTAGTATTGTATTTTAAGTCCATTTAAGCTGTGATGTAGGAATTTGAAAACTGACATTGTACAGGATATTGTAAGTACTCTCGTAAGTACTGTATGGGATATGAATTTTACTCACTCTTTCACAAGAAATACATGTGTTATATTTTTTGAATAACAGCTCGGAAGACATAATTATGCTTGCTAGGGAGGTGTATTTTGCTGGGTTAGTAAAATTTAGAAAATGGAAATAGAGGTGTGTGTCATTAGAATCGGAGCTGGGTTAATCTTAAGGTAATTAGTAGCTAATTAGTTAGCAATAACTTCGTTTTAAATTGCAGTTATATAGTAAAACTAAAGCTGGGTTTATGCAGAGATTTAATTTAATCTAATATTTAACTTAACTTAATTTGAAAAGTTCGATACGTATATGGACACTGACTTGTTAGAGCATTCATTATACGGCTGATATAATTTAAAACTGAATTTAGCTTTTATCGCCTTAAATTAAATTAAGTGAAAATCGTTCTGTGCATGGCGTGCTTATGTCTTAAACCGCTGACAATTGACAATCAAAACTAAAATATTCCAATTTTTGCTGATTTTAATTTGTAGACAAATGTGCGTCGTGTTACTTCGTTTCATTGGTAGAAAATTATTTCTAAACTTTTGTTATTTCTCTGTTATGCTTTAAATAAAGTTATTTTTAAATTCAATTAAATCCTGTTAGTTAACCACATTAGTTCTAAATTGAAATTAGTTAGGTATTATTTGCGTTACATAAAATTTATTATCCCAGCCCGGTTTAAATTTTAATAAATAAAATAAGATTTTAATGTTGATTGATCGTCCGGATCTATCTAGTTTTTTTTTCTTTATTATAGATTTCCCGATACGGCACCTTGTTATTCATATAAGCATTTGGGTCCGTCAATGCGAAGATGGAGAAAGCTAGCAAGCAACGGCGTTCCGATATAGATTTTTAATCTTGTACATATATTTAAATAAATTATCTTAATGAGAAAATATGCTTTGCCTAATTTGGAACTGTTCCTATGCTCGATACATTACTGGCTCTAAAATATTTTGCTTTTGGTAGATTACAAATTTTTGGATATTATTAAGGATGACGATTGTAGCCAAATAAAGCCTAGGACAAAGACCAAGAGATTAACGAGCAATATACAGTTCGTGGCTGGCGGCTATATGTACCACAGTAACGTTATTCATGGCAATCCACCTTTACGGTAAATAATAATTTATAATGATATGCCTGTTTTAGTCAAGTTAATCTTGGAATTTATGGCTGCAATCTATATCACAAAAGCTAAGATATTCCATCTCTTGATCTTAGTAACTTATTGCATCACCAGCTTTATTGAGGACCCGATAAGTTAGAGTAGGATAATCTCTTAAATTTTTCAATTATTTTCTGTTAATTTGTAAAAGTAATCCATACGGTGGAAAATTTGGTTTTTTTGTCATCAAATGGCACAAGAATTAGAAGAACTAGGGGAATAAATACACTTTTTAGAGCAGCGCTCAATTCTAATATTTTCTCTAAAACTTTTTTGGAAGGGATTTTATATCCCCGTGTTTCATCGAATTAATTGTAAATAGTTCTCGGGACATTTGAATGTAAAAATTAATATTTTTGTTTGATACCAGCATATCTAAATCAGTCTATTCGCTTGTGAGCGAACCGAGTACATTCTGCTTTTTGTAGCTTGAAAAAATTTATAAATTATGGGAATAAATGAATTGAATGATTATTAAAGGTGCGCAAAATCTTTTAATTCATGGCGGGCGTGGGGGGTGATGCAGTTCTCATCAAACGCTTAAAACTCATTTTTAGCTTTATAGATTTAGCCGTCAAGGTCGACGTCTGACGAACGAACACATCACTATTCTAGAAATATAGCTATATAGAAGTATGCGCTCAGGTCGCGTTTTCAACGTTGATTGAATGTATAAATAAGCAGGGCATTCAACAAATGGTTTTTGTTTTGTTTCCTGTTCAATGACCCAGTTTCAGAATTTAATAATCAAATTAATTTTAGTACAGAAAACTAAAGCACTAATTTGGTCTGAGATAGCATACTTTTCGAAAGTAGTTAATAAACATTAATCAAAAAAGAAACTCATTGTTTTCGAGGACTTATTTATTTATCTGGTGCAAATTCACTTCCCCACTATGGGCTTATTCTAGAAATATTTGCGTCACTGATGCGATAAATAAATACAGTATCCGCTCAGGTCGCGTTTTCAGCGTTGATTGAATGTATAATATAAATAAGCCGGGCATTCAACAAATGGTTTTTGTTTTATTTCTTGTTCAATGATTCAGTTTGGGAATCTAATCTAAGCCACTAAAGTAGTCTGAGATGGCATGCTTATCGAAAGTAGCTAATAAAATTTAAACACAAAAAAATCATTGTTATAGCGAACTTTTTTATGTATCTGGTGCAAGTTCACACGTCGCAACTATGGGTTTATTCTAGAAATATTTGCGTCACTGAGCGATAAATAATACAATATTCGCTTAGGTCGTGTTTTAGGCGTTGATTGGATAAATGAGCAAATGGTTTTAGCATGATTTTCTGGCCGATGTTTCATATTCAGATTTTAATAATCAAATTAATTTTAGCGCAGAAAAATAAACCACTGAGGTGGTCTGTGATTGCATACTTTTCAAAGGTAGTCAATACACATGAAACACAAAAGAAAATCATTGTTTTAACGGACTTATGTATTCTGTTGCAAGTTCTCTTCACCACTATGGGCTTATTCTAGAAATATTTGCGTCACTGATACGATAAATAATACAATATCCGCTCAAGTCGCGTTTTCAGCGTTGATCGGATGAAAGAGCTGGCCAGTCAACAAATGTGTTTAGCGTGTTTTTCTGGCCGATGATTCAAATTGAGAATTTAATAATCAAATTAATTTTAGCACAGAAAACTAAACCACTAAGGTTGTCTGAGATGGCATACTTATCGAAAGCAGTTACTAAACATTAAACACAAAAGAAAAAGAACATCATTGTTTTGGCGGACTTATTTATTTATCTGGTTCACTACACCACTATGGGCTTATTCTATAAATATTTGAGTCACTGATGCGATAAATAAATGCAATATCCGCCAGGTCGCCATTTCGGCGTTGATTGAATGTATAAATAAGCCAGGCATTCAATAAATGGTTTTTGTTTTATTTCTTGTTCAATGATTCAGTTTGAGAATTTAATAATCAAACTAATTTTAGCATAGTAAAATAAACCACTTAGGTGGTCTGTGATGGCATACTTCATTAAATACAAAAGAAAATCATTGTTTAAGGGGATTTATTTGTTTTTAAAATATGACATTAGTGATTTATTCTTGTTCAAAGGAGCCCCCAGATAGCCAAGAAACGCTGACATTTTGTAAAAATAAATAAAAGCAAAAACTTTACGAACATCATCTCACCCAACACAGCCGTCTATCAGATGGCATACACCTAATAAACCATTAGAAAATTGAAGATTATAAATGCGCCATGGTTTTAATCATAGCTAAAGGTGGTGATATACCGCCATCTCACCAAAGGTCTTCTTCTATGCCGTCGTACCCTACACACGCACGGAAAACTAAAAATGACTTCTCAAATATTGCCATTTGATGCTCCCAAGTGTAATGTATCATTGATTTTGGAAAATCTGCCCTGCCATCTCAGCCATCATGCCACCTCAGCCTATCCTCACTAAACGTTAAAGTAAATATTATTTGTGGAGAAATGGTTTTCCCAAATAAGTATTTCTAAATGAGATTATTTCTTAATTTAAGGTCTTGCTAAGTTTTGAAACATAAAATTGAAGAAAAAACTTTTGTCTATTTTTGCCCCTCACTTCACCAATTTTATTTTACAACAAAAATCTAATGCAATTTTTGATCTTTTTATCTAATTTTTCCCCCTCAGTTTTCGTTTTATAAGAAAATTCTGCATTAGAATTCTCGTTGACCAATGCGCGTCAATTATCGATTGAATATTGATTTCTTTATATAATCCAAATGTAAAAAAATATATAAGATATACACGTATCATTGTTATTGATTTTCGAAAATATGCGCTTTCATCTCAGCCATCATGCCATCTCAAACTACCCTCGCAAAATCTTAAAGTAAATATCATTTTTGGAGAAATGGTTTTCACAAATAAATATTTTTAAATGAGGTTATTTCTTAATTTAAAGTCTTGCCAAGCTTTAAAATATAAAATTGAAGAAGAAACTTTGCTTTTTTGTCTATTTCCTTCACTCACACGAATTTTATTTTACAAGAAAAATCTAATGCAATTTTTTTATCTTTTTATCTAAATTTTTCCCCTCAGTTTCGTTTAAAGGAAAAATCTGCGTAAGGTTTCTCGTTGCAAATTGACTCTTGTTTATAAAATCCAAATGTAAGAAAATATATAAGATAAACACATACCGTATGTCATTGGTACCATCTCAGCCATCATGCCATCTCAGACTATCCTCACTAAACGTTAATAAAGATTAATGTTAGAGAATGAGTTTCCCAAGTAAGTGTTTTAACGAGGTTATTCCTTAAATTAGTCTTGCCAGGCTTTAAAACATAAGATTGAAGAAAAAATTTGGTCATTTTGCCAATTTTTTCCCCTCACTAGCACATTTTATTTTACAAGAAAAATCTGCGTAAAAATTCTCGTTGACCAATGCGCGTCAATTATCAACTGAAAATTGACTACTGTTCATAAAATTCAAATGTACAAACTATATAAGATATACACGCATCGTATATGGATATGGTTTTCTAAGATATTTGGTGCCCTACCAACAGGATTATCTGTGGAAGGGACAAAAATAATATAACTATGTATCATCACAGATCTATATAGCTACGCAATAGATACCTCTTCCAATGCTTTTTACGCGGGGCCAAAAATGTTCACCGGCTCTCGCGCGCGGGTGAACCAGTCGTCTAGGAACGGGTCCGTGTTGCCAAGTTATCACGTCGAACAATATTCCGGCTAACTTTTTCACCCGTTCAAATCATCGAGTTTTATTATTAATATTTATGTATCAAATTAACACAAACATATTTTTTTACAAAAATACGACTTTGGCATTTTTTATTAAGTATGATAGTTTATTAATAGTAAACGAAATGAAACGGCAATTTAAATGAACAAATTTATAATATTGATAGTAGAGTTTAAAACAAAATTAAATGGTACTTTGACATGTCGATAAACATTAATTTTAAAAATTCCTTTGATCTTCGAAACAGAAACCTGCGTGATAATATTATTACTTAATGCAAATAAGAGATATTACAGTATAAATTAACAAAATTTGTAATGACCTTTTACACCGATATTTAAGGTGAATTTTAGCCCATGTTCAAGAAAAACACCATTCACTGAATCTGATAATGAACTTTAATTTGACATAATATAACATATGATTGCCAAGAAAATGAGTAACACCATAATGTGATATGAAAGGTAAAATACAGCTTCTTCATTCATGGAGTATAGATAAAAGAAAGCACATACCAACGTAAATAGGCACAAAGCACATAATGGACATGGACATTCTTGTTTCTCTGAATTCGAAGTTTGAAAATTGTTGTCCCAGTTCGACTGAAATATGCCTGGTTAAGAATAATTAAAATACGGATGCTTTTGTGATGTGTAGCTTTTTTGTTAATTAAGCTATAATAAAAACAATCAAACGAAAGCTAAGACATTAGGCTATAAAATGTGACAAAAAAACACAAGGTGGTATTTCAAAAATAAAGCAATAATAACACGATATTTTTATATTGTCTTCGACTCTATAGGATACCAAATGTTTAGCTCGATACAATTTAAATTCAAAATGTATCCCCTATTTTCTAAATACGGCCCTATACTACCTCAACAACGCAATCATTTTGCATTGTCTTCGGACCTATATGCGTATGTAAATATTTAGCTTGATACGACAATATACATTTCAAATTTGGCTCCCCCCTCCCAAATACGACCCTGTGCCAAGTCAAAAACACGATAGTTTTATATTGTCTTTAAACGTTGTATATGTATGCAAATTTTCAGCTTGATACAATTTAAATTTAAAATTTGGCCCCCTTCTCCTGAATTCGGCCCTGTACCAGCTCAAAAAGTTATATTATTATTATACCTATATTATTATACCTTAATCCCAACACTTCAGTGCAAGAAAAGCAATTGCAGAAAATTAAATAGGTAAATAATAATAGAAGAGTATACCTTTTGCTGTTTTCAAAAAAGTTTACAGCTTACTTACCACAGTTCATAATGGGATGGTAATAAATGGGAGAACAAAAAACTATTGACATTCGCTTTATTTTTATACAATAGAATGACAAAAAGAATAGATGGTGCCATCGGGGAGTGGGCAGGCTTTGCGGTCGATATTCGAGCGGAGCGCCTGCCGTCAGTTCGCGACTTGGCAACACGGCTGGGCAAAACACGTCTAAATAGGAAAATATTTAAGTTTATTGCATTATTGGCGAGCGACACTTTTAATACCGGTGTAGGTATCTGTTGCGTAGATATATAGATCTGTGCTATCTTAAAGGAGCCTTTGGTAGACAGTTCGAAATAGGCTGACTTTATGCTTTTTTTTGTCCCTGAATCCGAATTAGAAACTTTCAAAATTTCCCCGTACAAATAAAAAAGGTTTTTTTTTTCGCGGAAAAAAATGTGTTTAGTTTTAGAAAAAGAACTGAAAATTCTGAAAGTATATAACTTTTTAATAAAATTGGTCCCATAATATATTAACGTAAGGTAAAAGGGGAGCATTCTAGCGCGTCATGAAATCTGACCTCTTGCTCAGCAGGGGGCCCGCGCCTACGTCCTATTTACGCTATCTCGTCTCTTGGTCTCTTTAATCCCAACTGGAGTTTTCATCTCTTTCTATTGTTTACAGAAAAAGAGACTTCAGATAAACCGGCCCTGAGTTTGAACTAAATATATAATACCGGACATAGGGAAGCATCCGTTTGGTTCATGTGAGCTCAAAAACGACTTACCTGACATTTCGTTTTCTGGCTTTGAATCTTTGGGTTCTGTAAGTTCCCCGTCCACATGATATCCTCATTGTCGCTGCCAATTTATTGAAGTGAAACTTCTTCAGCGAGGGTAAGTCCGATAAAATGAAAATCAAAGTGATGCTAATGAAGCATGTTCCAGTATAGCTAGAGGGCTGACATTTTCAGGACATATAGCCGGGGTAAAATGAGGATCCTGGACAAAAACGACTCCCCCCCACCTTTCGGCAGGAGAGGGGGAAAACTAAAATAAATAATTTCGGGAGAACGGGAAGAGCTACGGGGTCGAAATTTTTATGGCAGATGCGCCTAATGGGAGGCTACCTTTGACCATATGGGGGCTCGGGGCTCTAATTTAAGAGGGGATTTTGGGAGAAAACGAAAACGGTTTTTTGCCGATATCTCTGCTACGGAGCCTCGGATCGAAAAGTTGACAAGCGATGACCCCGCTTCACGAGGTTTAGTGCAGGGGACTTATACCCCCACCCTCGGATACCCGTAATTTTTTTTTAAAATTAGAAAAAAAAAATAAATCGTACAAAGAAAAAGTAATAGCGCGGTTTTCGGCGAAGAAAAGGTGAAGGAGTTGAGCTGCAAGGTCGGGGATGGCAAAATGGAAAGAACAAAAAAAGGTTTAAAACAAAGAATGGAAATAGCAATTCAATTCCTAATACCTCTTTCAGGAGTTTCACTTCAGTTGTGTGCTTATAAAGGTGGGGCACATAATTTTTTATTATTTTCCAAAAGATAGCTTTTTTACTTTATTTTTTAATTGCTCTCTCAAGAAATGACGCGTGAATCGTGAAAAAGAGCAGCTACTGGTGTGGTTTTTGCAGTAAAGTTTCTGTAAATACCACCAAAATTTAATGGAATACCTACATTTCACATTGTGTAATTAATGGTTGAGAAAAATTGTTATCTTTTAATAAGTGTGATTTGAATGTTTTAAAATTTTTAATTTTGGATCCATGCAGGCACGTAAATGTGACGTATTCGCATTTCCGTCGTCAAACAAGGACGTCATTGATCCAACCAACCATTGCGCACCAGGCTCAGTGCAGATGTGCGGAGGCGCGTTTACACCCTTACACCTTCGCTTCCCCTCGCCCTACGTAAAAATGGCATGGGACCATTTTCCGAATTTTCAGGGAGTTTTTTCTAAAATAAAAACTATTATTTCTAAAGAAACTATTATTTTTTTATTTTGGGGGGTTGCACTGAGAAGTTAAAAATTCGGATTCAGCGCCACAAAAAAGTAAAGTAAGCCTATTTCTAGAACTACCATGGATTTTTCCAAGCAGAAATCCCCTATTGCCTGGACTAATATGGAAGATTTTATATAATTATTAAAATATTAGAGAAAAAAATCCAGGAAATCTTCGTGGGCTTAAGACGCCCTGATACATTTTTATAACACTTAATTTTACACAATGTCTATTAAATTTCACAAGTAATTATATTTGCTTTTAAGCTGTTTAAAATGCGTGTATATTCCATGATTTTCAAATTGCTAAATGCAATAGTCGAGGTTAAATGAAGGATTAATAGACCTTTAAAATGAGTTGGTAAAGTATATCTCAGAGTATATTGTCTTGGTTTTTGACATCAATAATAAGAGTTATTGTTTATCACATACAAAGTTAATCGGAATAGTATTGTTCTCCGTTTTATTATGAGAAGCATTAAAATGTATTCATAACAGCGGCAGCAACAACAAAACAATACAGAAAATCACGACTTAAAATACTTCCCAAGAATGAAGAACAATCTAAATTTACTTCCATTTTCATAATCAAGCTGCACCACTGCCAATGTTCTAAAAATTTAGCAGGCAAAGCAAATGCAGGTGTCTACAGTGGGTCAGAACACTTTAGGTGTTATTTTATTTTTGTGTTCACCAAATATCATTTGATCGACTAGAAGCGGCTATCTGAGAACGTCCTGACGAGAAACTATTCATAGGGAGTCTAATCATCATAAAATTTGGTCATTTTTATTTGGGGTTAAATAGTAAATTTAGCAGAAGGACATGACTATTTTGTTTAGCTATTCGAATTGACTTTGTCAATACCTTAACCTTAACAGGTATTTTACAAATGGAAGAAGACAGTGATTGATTAAAAAAAAATAACTAATTTTAATTCCTATTCTTAAAAATAAGCGAATAACGTGTCCTTATTTAACAAGATGTACTAATAATTATAAAATAATACGTTCATAATAACATAATAAAATGGTTTAGTTAAGCCTAATTCTGCTAGAATCTTCATTTAGTTTAAAAACATTGCGTTAGAGTAAGAATTTTCGACTTTTAAAATATGCTTTGCTTAATTTGTCTAGTTTTTTTTGACCGTTATATTGTTTGTGACAATTTTAACCAACACTTAAGGTACGGGAAATGTTTTCTGCTCTCATCTTTCAATTTACTGGCACTTTGTGCCACATATCGCTATGGGGGTTAGATATGCGACGATATGGTGGAAGAAGTAGGACAGTATGATCCATCTGTTCCTGCAAGTTCTGTTTTCTGATCTATATCTCTTAATTTGTTGCAGGTAATTAAATCTCCCCAGTCCGCAGTCTTTGTGATTCCATTACCACTTGTTTTTTTTCTATTGTACGGTATTCAAAGCCCATTGTGAAAACGACTGAAGGGTTCCACGGCTAATATTTATGTTTTCTCGTTCTTGCTTCATTTTACATTTATCCAAAGTAGGGGAGCGTGTTCTTCATAGAGGGCATATATTTTTCTTCGTATAGCATTTTGTTGACAATCGGTTCAAACGATGGTGTTCAAAATCATGGCGTGTTTTCCCTTGTCATTCTTTTACGGCTTACAGTATTTTTTTAAAGACGATATTGGCATTTTTGTAAGTAAACGATGTTTCCTTTAACTTTAAAGTATCTTGCTTCCTGAATCCTTTATTTATTAATAATTCATACGCATTCTTAACAATTTGCGTACATTTTTTAATGGAAAGTGCTTGTACAGATGGAGAGCGATAATTTTCCGCGGGCAGGTGCAATCATTTAACAAGGGTATCGAATCTTACCTGTTCTTGATAAAAGGGACAGGATTTCTGTGCATAAATACTGCTAAGCAAGTGACCTTATTAAAATTGCGCTTTGGCTTTCATATATACAACAATGAGGTTTTATTTCAATAGACTACAGGTAGATTATAAGTAACCAAAAGCCAGTACGATATGGTTTGAGATATACTTTACTTTAAAACAGTATTAGTAGCGATTTCAGTAAGAAGTGTTAAAGGTAGCAACCGTCCTTAAAAGAAAAGTACAAAAATATATTTCTTGGTGCTCTTTACTTTGTAGGAATTTTTGTCTCAAGGTCGCATGGTAATAACTAAAATGTATTAATTTCCGGTAGATATCTAACGTGCGCAGAATTTAAAAAATCTTGCTGCCGTGGTAGAGCAACGCTTCCTGTTGAAAGCAATATACATTCCCTTAAAATGACAAAGCCACATAATCATCCTCCCGATGAAAATGCTGGGGACAGGTTAGAGTTTCTGCTAGATTTGAAGAATACAGTTCGAACAATGGGATTTTCAACTTTGAAACATGTCTACGAAGTTGTGTCTTATAAGTAAGTATGTTGGTACCATTTAGGTTAGTCGCAGATTAGTTTTCGAAGTACTGTTAGCCATCTTTGAGAAACGAGGTCCAAAAATGCCAAATCTATGAAAAAGACAAATAAATACCGATATTTCATTAGAATATAATTTCATCTGAATTCCGTAGGTTGCTATTTTTATCTGTGTTTAGTTGGGTTTCGATATTGATAGTAAAAGTGAAGCAAATGCTATATACATCAGAAATAAATGATCAATATATTATGCAATGGACCGCCTACATGGTTCATTTAAGACGCGTTTCGAATAATTTATCCGTTTTTATTATGGTGTTACTTCAGGCGATATCCGGACCTTGAATGAAGTATTTGCATAATGTTTTTGAGGTAGATGATTTTACACTGAAAAAATCTCAAGATAAATTTTAATATGTGTACGCATTATATACGCCCTTGCTGCCAGGTATGCGCAGTGCCCGACACTCTAACTTTCCGATTTCGATAGAGATGAGTAGCTGGTTATTGAATAAGCTGTGGTTAAACGTTATTTATTTTGAAGGGTTATTAAAGAATATCCTAAGTAGTCTTCAGGGTACGCGAGCCAAAAGCCTGCTCGTCAGGGACTCCATAAATTCAAATTCGTATTTTTCCCAAATTTTTGATTTGTAAACATCTTTCGCTGCGGTATGATGGTAAATCTCTGCAAATGGGACGGAAATGTGCAAGCGGCCGTGACATAACCATGCGCAATGATTTTACGAGGGCTGCTGAAATATTTGTGCATATCAATATAGGATATGTTTACATATCAGTGTCTCGAGTATTAGCAGCCACGCTAATTTTTTTTCTATTTCTTTCTGGCATAAGTGTTTACTTTAATCATTGCTGTGTCATAACGATATTTTGTGCAGCTCTCGAGGGATATCCTAAGAAGCCCCCACAAAATATCGTTATGGCACAGCAATGATTAAAGTAGACACTTATGCCAGGAAGAAATAGAAAAAAAAATGAGCGAGTCTGCTAGTACTCGAGACACTGATATGTAAACATATCCAATTGCTGTGTCATAACGATATTTTGTACAGCTCTCAAGGGATATCCTATAAGTCCACAAAATATCGTCATGACACAGCAATGATTAAAGTGTCGACAAGGACATAAGCCAGAAAGAAATAAGAAAATAATAGAGGAAACATTTGAATTTAATTTTATGGACCAGACACTGTCCATAAAATTAAATTCCAATGTTTCCTCTATTATTTTCTTATTTCTTTCTGGCTTATGTCCTTCTCGCCACTTTAATCATTGCTGTGTCATAACGATATTTTGTGGACTTATTAGGATATCCCTTGAGAGCTGTACAAAATATCGTTATGACACAGCAATTGGTTCTGCTACCACTAAAGGCTTCTCAGGAGATCCCTTGATAGCTGCAGAGAATATCGTTATGACACAGCAATGATTAAAGTGTACAAGGCCATTTGCTAGAAATTGTTTAAAAAAAAAAACCAGTTTAGTTTCATGGATAGTTACTGACGGGCAGGCTCTTCGCTTGGGTACCATTGGAAGCTTCTTAGGATATCCCTTGATAACCCTACAAATTTACAAAATAAATAATATTAATTCAAGCATATACTTGCATTATTCTGGCCGTCTTTATATGGCTGAGATTTTATGCATAACATGAATCTAACTCTACTTTTGTGTAAATAAAGGCCTTTGAAGATATTAATTGTTAACTTTTTAACGTTAAATTAAGTTAATTTAATTTGCACGGCATCAAAATTTTGGTAAAGGACTATTCGGCACGTTTTTCAACGCTGATGCGCAGTAGATTCCTGCAAATTGAAGGTTAGCGTTAGTAAGTATTAAAATGCCATATCTGGCTACATATCCCATTCTTTGCGAGATACTAACTATACCCTATTACTTTGCGTTCGGCAGACAAAGGTCGCCGAGTACTAAATTTTCCTGATTCAAACTCGTTACTTATTTATCTATCAAATTGCGCAGGGAGCGGGCGTACACGGCAATAGGGATGGACATCGATCGGTTAACATCGCACGTAAATAATCGATGTTTAAAAATCATCGAGCGCATAATAGCGATGTTTCATTACTAGGTATGAAATTTTTAAGTATTTTTGTCAAATAGATATGCGTGTGCACTAACTTTCATTTTTATTGTAATTCTCTTTTAAATGACATATTACATAAAGAAAAGTAAACATTATTATAAACTAAAATATTATATACTGTCTTCTCGAATTTAAAAAAAAAATGCACGCTCATTACGAAATTTTCAAAGCCTGTTTGTACATTTAAAAAGAAAATAATATCTTGTATTATCAAAAAACGCATACCTACTATGCAAACGCATCTTTTAAAATCAATAGCTACCAATGTGATGAATGGAATACTTTTGGTTTTACAATTTTTTGTACAAATCTGGTACGATATTTTTGAATTGGGTCTGAAAGCAGAATAAAAATTGCTGCTTCTTCGGGTCATTTATTTTAAAAGAGAACTCTAGAAATTCATGTTTGAAAATAGTTTTATTAGATTTGCTTCATAACAGGATGACAAGCTGTGCAAACAGATTTAATAGATTGTCGAGGACAGCCTATTAACCACCAGAAATCTACGACGATAAGTACTTATACAGTTTGACATGAACGTACAGATATTGAAAACTTCCATATTTGAAGTACAAAACAAACACATGTCTATTTTAAAATTTCCCATAAATTCTAACGGTGGTTTTACACTTTTCAAACTTCCTGTAAGTCAAATAAGTTGGACCAAGTTTACCTGGAGCAAATTTGAGAGTGTAAAACAACAAATTTGATATAAAAGAAATTAAAGGGCGCTTCGTCAAATTTATTTGAAGGATTAGAACACGCCCTATTGTTCGTCAAATATTTGATCAAACTTGCAGTAGCGCCAATCTTTTTGTTTTTTCGACAGTACACAAAAGCACAATTGCAGCAACAATAATTGATCAGCAGCAATTCGTTTCTTTATTAATGATTTCCTTAATCCACATTTCTAAAAACGACGAAACACAACAAACAAAGTAGAATCAAACAAAAACAAGGGTTAAAATAAAGGTAGAATAAAGAATAATGCGCAGTTGTAATATCAAGGAATTAATTGGTAGCCCTGTAATTTGCGTCAAAAAAAATTCTGAAATATTTTCTAATTTCCTAATGAACCAGCCACCTAATAAAATTTCGGGGATTCCCAAACAAGAACTTAATTAACAGTTATTGGCGGTCGCGCTGTGGCGGTTAATATTTTATTACTTCAAATGAATTTATTTAATGGGCCCTATTGTGGAACGATTCTTATTCGTCTGCCTTCTTCGTTTAACAAACAGCCTTACACGAGTAGTGCCAGGATTGTCTTCCATAGAGTAGTTAAAATAAATTTATACTGTTGCCGAATGCTGCATGGTTTTCTAATGCGCAACATTATCAATGCCTGAATAAAGAAAAAATTAAACAAATTGCTTTGCATCCCCAAAAAAAAAGAACGATACCAAAAACCGATGACTTAGGTGCATCGATAACGATTATGGCCCAACTCTACATGGCAATCAATATCTGTGGCTTCTTGGTGTAAGGGTAAACGAGGTCTACGTCTAGTTCTGTTAACGTAATGTTCGAAATCAGGACTTTTTGAAGCTCGAAGGCGTATACACATTAATTATACTACTCTGTTCAAACCGGCACTTCCAGAGTTTGGGGGCATCCTAATCTTTATTTAATGCTCCAATTCCAATCTTTTTGATCGTTTTTTCTAAAAAAAGTTTAAAAGCGGTTCTTCGCTTCTATTTCTTACTTTGAAACAATAAGCAGTACCTGACAAGACGGTGTCTTGTAAGAATCGGAAATTAGTTTAAATGCATAAATGATTTTTTCTTTTAAATCTGTCTGATACTTTGAAATGATCGATCACTGTCCAGAAAGAGATCAACCTTCTACTAAAGT
>MU182769.1:126255-152464 GCA_016904865.1 Pissodes strobi
GAAATGATCGATCACTGTCCAGAAAGAGATCAACCTTCTACTAAAGTAAATGCAATGTCTAATTTTCTATTTGATAAATTGAAATGAATAGGAAAATAGGTCTTGCAAAAATAAGGAAGGTATTATATGTACAGGGTTATCCAACGAGGACTAGACAAGGCGATTTTTTTACTTTCCCTGTACTTTTATAAAAAAAAAACTGAAATAGCCATCTTATGTAATTTTCTCCCGCGAATTGGATATGTTCAGCAAAAAACAATTGAACATCAAATAAAAGTACTAGGGGTCACTTTGATATTTTTTTTAAATGGAATACCCTGTATATTATTGCATATTTGGATTGTGCGAAAAAGTCTAGACATATTTCATGAATAATGTCCTATACCTATCTCTAATGGTTTTTGAAATATTGACAGTTAAAGTTTGACAGCTTGTAAAATCTAAACGGCTAAAGATAGAACAAAACGGTTTGCACTTTCCTATATTGGTTTTTCATAAGCTATCGTATGACACTAAATTTTTAGTTAACCAGGGGTTAAATTTATCCGGTATTTTTTAACCTCTGGTTAAATCTAAAGTTAGAGTCATACGATAGCTTATGAAAAACCAATATAGGAAAATGCGAACCGTTTTGTTCTATCTTTAGCCATTTAGATTTTACAAGCTGTCAAACTTGATAAATGGTCGATTTTCAACTGTCAATATTTCAAAAACCGTTAGAGACAGGTATAGGACATTATTCATGAAATATGTCTAGACTTTTTCGCACAATCCAGATATGCAATAATATACAGGGTATTCAATTTAAAAATATATCAAAGTGACCCCTAGCACTTCTATTTGATGTTCAATTGTTTTTTGCTGAACATATCCGAATTCGCGAGAGAAAATTACATAACAGCCATCTTAGTTTTTTTTTATAAAAGTACAGGGAAAGTCAAAAAATCGCCTTGTCTAGTCCTCGTGGGATAACCCTGTACAGGCCGGGTGTCTGGTAAGTATATGGCATATTCTCGGGAGCGTATAGGGAAGCACAAAATAACCTTAATTTTTCATAAAAACAAATCTTAAAGGTAACCTTATACAAAGCCCCAAAGGGGTACCCTGCGATTTACCTTTTCGGCTTTAGCTTTTTAACTGACTTATAATTTAATAAAATTTTAATCTTTTGTAAAAACATACTACACTAGAAGTTTTAAATCGTCAGGAAAGTCTCGAACGGACTTGTCATCACACTCAGTAGGTCAACATTGTGACAGGTGTCATTTTACAAAGTCGAAAACTGATTTTTTTGTACTACCGTGCGTAAAATACTCACTTTATGCACTCTCTAAGATTCGTAAAATAGGCATTTTTAGTGTGGAGTGCGTAAAATAAGTTATTTTACGCACTAGTGCGTAAAGTAAATCAGACATTTTTTGACATTTAGGGCAGTGCGTAAAATAATATATTTTACGCACTAGTGGGTAAAATAATTTATTTTACGCACTAATGCGTAAAGTAATTTAATAATATTTTCGTTTTTTCATATATTTTTCGGTAGTAGAAAAAATTTGTATGCTACTCATGTGTAAAGTATCTTTTTTATTCATGGGATTGTCGCATTCGCCTACGGCTCATGCTATTCATAAAAAAGAGTAACTTTACACACTTGTTGCATGAATAACTATTTTAAATACTTTGGTTATTCCTGTTAAAAAAAGATACCTACTCTACTTTTGTTTCGATAAAATTTGTCCCCACAGGGGCCCTCAATTATTTTTTGTATCAGTTTCATTAAGGACACTTTAATATTACCAACAGTTTAAATTACGATGATGCAATAAGGGTATTTGCAGATATTAAAGAAAAGAAAATTTTATGTATTTTCTATTTTCATTTGTTTACCTACTTTACGTGTTTCATTTTAATTTCAGAATGATCATTTCGTTTTGTTAACTCAGAAAATTTGTTTTTTTACCTTATATTTTTGTCGCATAGAACACTTAGGCACCTACTTACTTTTTCCTATTTTGTTTTTTTTTTTACTTTCTGTCAACTGCATAAAAGTTTATCAATAAATGTAAAATACTAAAATATTTTTTGGTTTGTATTAATTGTATTTGAAAAAAATTTACGGTACATATAAATATTTAAAAACAGTTCACACGAAAAATCTCAACTACACAAAAAGTGGGGTCCCCGAAATTATAAACAAGCTTGGGGCGCCACAAATCGTAGTTTCGCCACTGGCCTAGAGACCGACCGATTTTCGGTCAAAATATCGTTTTCGGCCGAAAAAAAAAAAGAAACTTTTCGGCCGCGAAGCCGAAAAAAGTTATTGGTTGTCTCGTCGCTCGTGTCACTCTTACTTGCTGACCAGGATCAAATAACACCTTTAGGCGGTCACTTCTGCTTCGTTCTCGGCTGTCAGCACGTGTCGGGTCGTGGCTTTCTTGCCGCCATTTTGGATAACACGTTGCAGGGACCGTGTGGTCTCCCCGAGGAAGAATCTGACATCCGGGCCGGGGAAGGCGGATGTTCCCGTGGGACCATTTTTATCTGTGCCTGCAATAGCTCATAGTTTTGTTCGGGAATTGCCAGGGACAGGCTCGTCTTAGTGCTGAAACATACATTGCGTTTTAGCGGGAGCGTTTTAACGGGTCCTGTTTGGCAACATGGTGCTGTCGCTGCGTTTTGACCGCATATGTGTAGACTGTTCGATTTAAAATTATAGATTGTCCTCATCCCGCCAAATAGGACCCGTTAAAACGCTCCCGATAAAACGCAATGTATGTTTCAGCACTTACTGGAGGTTCTAACCAAATAGGCCCGTCACACTGGAATAATGTGTAAGGCAAGCAGAAGGGACTAGACTCTAGAGACAGCATCGAATCTCCTTCGATGCGGCCATCCATCCCTCCCTGCCTCCCACCCTACCTTCCTTGCGTTGACTCCTAGTGCATTCGGAAAACAATAACAGCACAATATTGACTTGCATCTTACTGCTGCTCCCCGATCGGATTTAAGTACAAATACTACCTGTAAATAATTGTGTGAATCGTTGTTGAAAAAGATTTTTTTTTTCTGATTTTGGACATGTCTTGGGTTAGTTTTGGTTAGTTCCTGTTTGTTGCGCCCCCGTAGCGAGCGAAGGGCCATGTGTGAAGTGAAATATTAGTTTAATGATAAAACATTTGGGTTAAGAGCCGTATTATAATGGATATACAGCAGCTTGCACGTGTTTCCGCGAATATATTCCATTGCCCACCATTCAAAACATATTACCACAAAGAATCCCCCTTCTTCTTGTGCATATTACAACGATAATAACGTTGGCGTTGTTACGCGATTGGTCGGTGCCAACCTATATGTCGCGAGGTTTAACTTTAAACGCTTGTATTTACCATTCTACCTATTCCTTTAATAACTGACCACTCTCAACGCAAGGAAGGCAGGGTGTGAGGCAGGGAGGAATGGATGGCCGTATCGAAGGAGATTCGGTGCTGTCTCTAGAGTCTAGTAGCAGAAGGGTAGCCCTGCTTCTGCCTAAGCGCTAGAAGAGGGGTGTGCTGGAGGATTGCCTTGCAGCAAAGCCAACCGCTCCCCGAAAGGGGGGCACTAGAAACCAACAAACAACCTTTAGGTGGTATGCAGTCTAGTGGTTACAGACAGCTTTCGAAACACATTCCCACGCCTGATGAGTACTGGACTTGCGCGCGCATCACAAACACGCATTGTTTAATGTTTACATGTTTACATTTGTATCTTTTTTTTTCACTTCATACAATGCCCTCCATTCGCTTCGCTCGCTCCAGGGCGCAACCAAGCAAAACTAACACAAACTAACCCAAAAAAGAAATAAAAAAAACCTTAAAAAAATATAAAAAACATCTTGGTACCGAACAAGGCCATTCCAAACGCAAGCACAGAATTTGACCGCTGCACCACGAGACCTGCTGAAAGCAGTTTACTGGGCCGTAAATATATCTGTTTGTCAGAAATTTATGTGAAGCGCGCGCAAGCCCAGGACTCGTCAGGCGTCGGAATGTGTTTCGCAAGCGGTTTTTATCTGTATTCAACTGTGACTGCTACGCTGCCGCTGCTGGCTGCACCATGGCAGCATGGTGATGATGATCGTCGAGCTTCGAGGAACACAATGATAATAATAATAGAGCGAATACGAATCGAATAAGCTTTATATGACCAATGACGAGGCATTTGCCAGAAGGCAATAGGTTTGTTCTAGCAGGACATTTCGGACGGTTTGAAGCCATCCGGAGTTTGCGCATAGCGATATAAGCGTCGCTTTTATTGTTATGCGCACACTCCGGAGGCTTCAAACCGTCCGAGATTTCATGCTAGAACAAACCTATAATGAGATTTGATATTCGATTTCCATTTTGAGAAGTGAAGAAGCACGTGGGTCCTCTCCTGATATTTTGTTTGTAATCTTATTGGTTTTTGTCTGAAATTTCTATAAATTGTGACAACAGAAATTTGTTTTCTTTTTTTCGATTTTACACCGAATTTCGGATTTGATTTTCCGAATTTCAGTTTTCGGTCGAAAAAGAACTATGCCGAATTTTGTTTTTGGTTTCGGCCGAAAAGAAAAAGCGGTTTTCGGTTGGTCTCTCTACTGGACAGGTCGTTTGCTGTAGTCAGAAAGTGAAAAAGAAAGAGGCCAGAGGAATGGAGTCGCATGATTGAAAATACAAGTAAATTTATTATCATAACTCTTACCCAAGATATTATTCTGTTATAAAAAAGTGTACCTACCATTTTTTAACATAAACTGTTAGGTGCTCGTACCCAGCACCGCGCGCCTGCCCGGGAGGCGAGTACCTATTGCAGAAGACGACGTTTATTTAATACTACGCCCGCATGAAAAATGGTTTGCCACCATAAAAATAAAAATTTCAAAATCATAATATACAGATTGGTAAAAAGAATTATATTAAAAAAATTCTCCTTTTTTCCAAATAGTTCGGTACAGAAAAATAGTTCGACCTTCTAGATGCAAAAATCGAACTCGGCGCACCCAAAAACACCCGCCTAAAGTATTCGAATCGATATTTGAATTTTTCGACATTTTTTTATTTTCGTTTTTATTACGGAAACGGTGAAATGGATCCGTTTACATGTTACCAACATAAAAATAAAATTTTCAAAATCCTATACAGGGTGGTAAAAAAAAGGTTTTTACAGACATTTTCCTATTTTCAGAATTTATCGGTACGGAAAAATTGTAAGATTTTTTAGATGCAAAAATCGAACTTAGCGCACCCAAAATCCCCCTCTTAAAGTATTCAGGGCAAAATTTTCATTTTTCTAAAAAAAAATTGATTTTTTTTTCGTTTTTGTCACGACAAAAATAAATTTTGAAAATCATATACAGGGTGGGTAATTTTTTTTTTACAAAAACTCCTTTTTTCAAAATATTTCGGGACAGAAAAGTACGATTTTTTAGATGAAATAAAATTTTAAGAATCATATGCAGGGTGGTAAAAATATTCATTTTTACAACTTTCCGTTTTTCAGAATATTTCGGTATAGAAAAATCGTACGATTTTTAGATGCAAAAATCGAACTAAGCGCATCCAAAAAACCCCCTCTAAAAAAAGTATTCACGTCGAATTTTTTATTTTTCGAAAAAAAAAATTGATTTTTTTTTCGTTTTTATCACGGACACTGTCAAAGGGATCCATTTACATGTCACTGACATACAAATAAAATTTTGAAATTCATATACAAGGTGGTAAAAGATTTTTTTTTTTACAAAATTTTTTTTTTTCTCAAAATATTTCGGTACGGAATAATCGTACAATTTTTTAGATGCGAAAATCAACTCAGCGCACCCAAAAACCCCCTCTAGGTATTTGCGTCGAAATTAAATTTTTAATCACGGAAACGGTTAAAGGGATCCATTTACATGTTACCAACATAAAAATAAATTTTTCAAAATCATATACAGGGTTGAAAAAAAAATAATTTTTTACAAAAATTCTCTTAAATATTTCGGTAGAGAAAAATTGTACGATTTTTTTTAGATGCGAGAATCGAATTTAGCGCACCCAAAAACCTCTTAAAGTATTCGCGCCGAAAATTTTATTTTTCTCGAATTTTTTTTTTGAAAAAATGTTCGTTTTATTGCGGCAACGGTTAAAGAGGCCCATTTACATGTTACCAACATAAAAATCAAATTTTCTTAAAAAATTTATTTTTACAAAAATTTTCCTTTTTCAAAATATTTCGGTGCGATGCAAAAATCGATCTTAGTGCACCCAAAAAACCCTCTTAAAGTATTCGCGTCCAAATTTAAATTTTTCGATTTTTTTTTAAATGTGTAATTTTTATGACGGAAACGGTTAAAGGGTCCATTTACATGTTACGAACATAAAAATAAATTTTTGAAAATCATATACACGGTGGCAAAAGATTTTTTTTACAAAAATTCTCTTTTTCAAAATATAGTACTGAATAATCGTACGATTATTTAGTTGCAAAAATCGGGCTCAGCGCACCCAAAAACAAGTATTCGCGTCGAAATTTAATTTTTTTTGAAAAAATGTTTTTCGCTTTTATTACGGAAACGGTTAAACGAAAAAAAAAAAATGATTTTTAGTAAAATTTTCCTTTTTTCTAAATATTTCGATACAGAGTAATCGTACGATTTTTTAGATACAAAAATCGAGCTAAGCGCACCCAAAAACCCCCTCATAACTATTCGCGTCGAAATTTTTTTGTTGAATTTTTTTTCGTTTTTATCACGGAAGCGGTGAATGGGATCCATTTATCCACAGGATGGTAAAAATAATTTGTCGGCAAGTGGTTTAATTTTTTTTTACTACTAACATGATAAATCACCATTATTTACTCCATTCCTCAAATGAGAAGTAGCATTTCTCACCCTAGGTAAATAATAATATTAAAAATAACCTAGGTCAATAATGAAACGGAAAATATCATTTAAGTTTCAACTTGTTAGTTTGACAACTAGTTGTCATTTCGGATTATTTGAAAAATGAGTAGGAAATGATTAATTTCAAACTCTTATCAATTCAAATAATGGTAAGGATTGCATCAGTGCTATTAATAAAAAAATTATATACAGTATGATTCACTTTTCATGACTCCCCATAGTATTCTTATTAATACTTGAATGTACAGGGTGTCCCATTTTCGATGATATTACGGGGTATCTCACTTACGAGTAAAGATAGAGAGTTGCAGTTTCCGCAATACTGTGCTACTTTTTTGTGAAAAGAACGATGGTGTAAACAAAATTTTCATAGCCCGCTTCGTTTCTGAGATACAGGGCGAAATTGAAAATAATGCATTTTGGGACCCCCCTCGTATCTCCGTTATCCTTTAACATATCGCAAAGCAAAAAACTTGTTCTTATACAGTTTTTGACGTAGAATCCAGGGGCGTGATCAGATTTTTGCCGTGAGCTGTCAATTTTTAGCTATAAATCAAACTTATGTTATTTTAAATGGAACACCCTGTATATTTTTCTTTCGTTTGATTGGAAATGTTATAAGCTTTATAAAAATATATAATACATTATATGCGTTTTAAATATTAAGCCTAAAATTTATAATTTCACAAAATTTGTCTCGATACGACACCCTTGTATTTTTTTTAATGTAACACCCTGTATATTTTTCTTCCATTTGAATGGAAATTTTATAAGCTTTATAAAAATATATAATACATGATAATTATGTATTTTAAATAATAAGCCTAAAATCCATAATTTCACAAAATGTGTCTCTATACGACACTCTTGATGAGTATAATATAAGCATTGTCTTTTAAACAACGGTATAAGTATTAGCAGGCAGAGACTGTTAAGAACAACGGACAATGGAATGGTAATTTTTTATTGGCAAGACCTTCCAGTGACAAATTTTATATTTTCTGTGTAATATTGTATTTTTTACGATGGCTCAAAATGAAAATTATTAATATTTTGAAAAATATGACATGTTAGTCTGCTTTATACAGAGCAATGAAAACTGTCGTGAAGCTTCTCAGCTTTATCCCAATAAGTTTGTTTGAATATTTATTTACCTTTTGACTTATTTGGGTTTATTTTTTTAAGTATCATTTTAATTTATAGATATCCCGAAAGAAGGCATCCTGATCTTTTAATGATTTCCGGAATAAAGAAAAAAATTGGTAGAACAAGGAACGTTGCCTCCGCCCTTACCGCGATTATCCTTATTATACGTTTTTGGTAGGGGCCGGATAAATGTATGTTCTCTTTATTCCTGAAAACATTAAATGACCAGGTTGTCTTCTTTCAGAATATCCATAAATTAAAATGATACTTAAATAAAAAATAAACCCAAAATAAGTCAAAAGGTAAATAAATATTCAAATAAATATATTGAATAATAGTTGAGAAGCTTCACGGGAGTTTTCATTGCTCTGTATAAAGCAGACTAACATGTCATATTTTTCAAAATATTCATAATTTTCGTTTTCAACCATCGTAAGAAATACAATATTACACAGAAAATATAAATTTTGCCACTGACAGGTCTTGTCAATAAAAAAATGATCATTCCATTGCCCTGATAATCTCTCCCTACTAATACTTATAACGTTGTTTAAAAGATAATGCTTATACTATACTCATCAAGAGTGTCGTATAGAGATACATTTTGTGAAATTATGAATTTTAGGCTTATTATTTAAAATGCACATCATGTATTATATATTTTTAAAAAGCTTATAAAATTTCCATTCAAATGAAAGAAAAATATACAGGGTGTTCCATTTAAAAAAACATAAGTTTGATTTATAGCTTAAAACTGACAGCTCACAGCAAAAATGTGACTACGCCACTGGGTTCTACGTAAAAAAGTATATAAGAGCAAGTTTTTAGCTTTGCGATATGTTAAAGGATAACGGAGATACGAGGAGGGTCCCAAAATGCATTATTTTCAATTTCGCCCTGTATCTCAGAAACGAAGCGGGCTATGAAAATTTTGTTTATACCATCGTTCTTTTCACAGAAAAGTAGCACAGTATTGCGGAAACCGCAACTCTCTATCTTTACTCGTAAGTGAGATACCCCGTAATATCATCGAAAATGGGACACCCTGTACACTCTCTTCGATTTTTCTGGCAACAAATCACTACTTGCAGTAGTTGCTGTCTCTAAGTTCAGGAGGGGTACATACTTCCATATCTAAATCACTCTAACTAAAATGTTCACCCATTTTCCAATTATTTTATTCACACGTTACGGTTTTAACTTTTAGATAGCGTCTATCTTTCGGAAAATGACATTTAAAATTAAATTCATTCTGTCAGTTAGACAACTGAACTTCCAGGCTACCTGATATTTCGAACTATTTGAAAAATAAGTAGAAAATGACTAATATAAAAATCAAATCGAATCAAATATGGTAATATATCAGTGTTAGTAGTAAAAAAAAATCTATATATACCTCGGTTGAGAAGGTCATTATTAACCTCGCACATTATATCCTTCGGCGCTACGCGCCTCAGGATATAAAAGTGCTCGGTAAATAATGGCTTACTTCTCAACCTAGGTATATAATATATTATTCTCTTAAACAAATCTTCTGAACCAATTTTTCCAGTAGTAGAAGACAAGATTTATAATACCCCATTACCTCTAAAAACGTTATACTACCAGAAGTGTCTGACATCAGGAAGTCCGTCTTGACTTCCCTGACGATGGAAAATATCTACTGTACCATGGTTTATGGCCTACAAAAAATATTAAAATTTTATTAAATCAGGAAAAGGTACACCGCTGAATACCTCTTTGGAATTCTTGTATCTCCGTTAGGGGGGGCATTGTTGGAATTTTTTTCTATGCCAAGTTAGGAGTTATTTTGACCTCCCTGATACATTCTCGAGAGTACCTATGCCATATTCTTACCTAACACTGTATAGTCATATTTACTTTGAAGGGCCCAAATGTATCAATTTATGTATCGCCAACTGTAGACTGAAGTTTCGAGTCTAAATCAAATTTCAGGACACGCACAATCAAGTATTTTGAGATCTATTTTTCCGTTTCTGTTCTGAACAGCATGAGCAGAACAAAAATATATACCAAATGGCAGAGCTGGCTACGAATAATTCGCAAAGAAAATCGAATCACTAATCTGACTAATCCTCAAAAAGGAATTTTCTCCATAACGATTAACGAACATTTTTTTTCGAATTATTACCGATCTTTTTTACTTGTAGCATTTTCGAATTGCGAAATCTCTTTAAGTTAAACAGCATATTTCTAACACTCTGTAAATCCACTAGTAATGTTTTTTTTTGATGATTGAATCATCTCCTGATGATGCTAACATGGTTAGCGAAACGCGCGTCGAGTGCAAAAATTCTGTTTCGGTATTGTGGATAAAGCTCAGTTTTAAGGGATCATAGAGTAAGTAATAGTAGATTCCTTATTAAAAACTATTTACTATTTAACAACTTAGTCGTTAATACAGAGTGTCTAAGTTCAAATTTATTTTTGTTTTTTAAAATAATTATTTTTTGAAAAATATTTCAACATATTTTGGCGTTCGGGAGTTTTTTGAGGCGAGGAATTTAAATAGATTTACGTATACCAGAGAGCACTACCTCCAACTTTTTTGCGTCTTACCCATATATTTATTTTTTATAAAAATATTTATTTTCCAGTTCTTTTTTTAGTCTTAAAGGAATGCCGCTAGAAGTAACCGTTTTCGAAATGCTAATACATACAATCTAATTTTTAATAGTAAATATCTCGAAAACGGTTACTTTTAGCAAAGTATATGTAAACTAGTAAGTTCACTCAGCGGTAAATCCTTTGATGTAATTCAGCCACATTCTTTTATATCAAGTGACAACTGGAGATGACCGATGCGCTGCGTAAGTGTCCGATTGATTCGCGTGGCTTTCTCTAGTCAGAGATGTATTCAGGAGATTGTATGGACTCGTACCGAAAGACCTACTGAATGCCGGCCGGGTGAAAAATCAAGTGAAACTGAGCAAAGTTGTAAAAATATTTTCATAGAAGGAAATTGAAAAAAAATTGCTATACGGGGTGTCATTTTTAGGTGATACCACTGTTGCTATCTCAGAATCTAACAAGAATTTAACAACACTGCAAATCGATCTTGAAAAGGCATCAATAATGGCAACTTTCTAATTTAATCAACTTTGTAGCTTTGACCGTTTCAAAGATAGCAATAATAGTGGATTACCTAAAATATATTTAAAAATATATAATAATATAATACTTCGGAATCTCATTTTTACTACACTTCTTTGGTTTCATGAAAGTGCTTTTTCAAGGCCCCGTTATGACATGGTTTATGTTTTCGTCTCGCGTTACGGCATTGTTGTATCGCTGATTAGACGACTAACCAAAACTAACCAAATCTATCAAAATTGATTGTACCGTATCGGCACCGGCACCGGTTCAAATGACTACAATAAGCTGAGACTAAGTGAAACTAACCAAAACTTAATTCGACGATTAACCAAAACTAACAAAATCTATTAAAATTGATTATAACGTATCGTAACGGGTTCAAATTACTAAAATAAGTTGATACTAACTGAAACTAACCGAAAGTTGATTGGAGGACTAACCCAAACTAACCAAATCTATTAAAATTGATTATAACGTATCGGAACAGATTCAAATAATTAAAATAAGTTGAGACTAAATGAAACTAATCGAAAGTTGTTGACGAATAACCCAAACTAACCAAATCTATTAAAATTGATTTTAATGTATTCTGAAAAGCTTGAAATGACTAAAATAAGTTGAGAATAAGTGTAGCTAACCGAGAGTTGATTGAACTACTAACCCAAACTAACCAAATCTATCAAAATTGATTATAACGTATCGGATGACTAAAAGAATTTAAGACTAAGTGAAACTAACCGAAAGTTTATTGGAAAACTATCTTAAACTAAAAAAATCTATTAAAATTGATTATAATGTTTCGGAACCGCTTTAAATGACTAAAATAAGTTAAGAATAAGTGAACTAACGGAAAGTTGGTTCGACCACTAGCCCAAACTAACCAAATCTATTAAAACTGATTATAACGTGTTGGAACCGGTTCAAATGACTAAGGTATAAGTTAAAATTAAGTGAAACTTGATTCGACGATTAACGAGAACTAACCAAATCTATTAAAATTGATTATAACGCATCGGAATCGGTTCAACTGATTGAAATGGTTAAGACTAAGTGAAACAAACCGAAAGTTGAATCGAGGACTAACCTAAACTAACCAAATCTATTAAAATTGATTATAATGTATCGGAACCGCATTAAATGACTAAAATAACTTGAGGATAAGTGAAACTAACCGAAAGTTGGATCGACGACTAACCCAAACTAACCAAATCTATTAATATTGATTATAACATATTGGAACCGCTTTAAATGACTGAAATAAGTTGAGAAAAAGTGAAACTATCCGAAAGTTGAATCGACGACTAGACCAAAGTAACCAAATCTACTAAAATTGATTATAAAGTATCTGAACCGGTTCTAATGACTAAAATAGGTTGAAACTAAGTGAAACTAACCAAAAGTTGATTGAACAACTAACCGGATTAGGTTGGTTAGTTCGGGTTAATCGTCGATTCAACTTTCGGTTAGTTTCACTTAGTCTCAACATATTTCAATCATTTGAACCGGTTCTAAGACGTTATAATCAATTTTAATAGATGTTATTAGTTGGGTTAGTCACCAAATCAACTTTCGGTTAGTTTCTCTTAGCCTTAACTTATTTTAGATATTTGAACCGGTTCCGATACGTTATAAACAATTTTAAAAGATTTGGTTACTTTGGATTAGTCATCCAATCAACTTGCGATAAACTTCACGTAGTTTCAACTTATTTTAGTCATTTGAACCGGTTCGGATACGTTATAATCAATTTTAATAGGTTTGGTTAGCTTGGGTTAGTTGTTGATTCATCTTTCGGTTAGTTTCACTTATTCTCAACTTATTTTAGTTATTTAAAGCGGCTCCGATACGTTATAATAAATCCTAATAGATTTGGTTAGTTTGGGCTAGTCGTTGATTCACTACAATCAACTTTCGACTAGCTTCACTTAGTTTCAACTTATTTTAGTCATTTGAACCAGTTCCGATACGTTATAATATATTTTAATAGGTTTGGTTCGTTTGGGTTAGTCGTTGATTCATCTTTTGGTTAGTTCCACTTATTCTCAACTTATTTTAGTCATTTAAAGCGGTTCCGATACGTTATAATAAATTTCAATAGATTTGGTTAGTTTGGGTTAGTTTGGGGGCGACTACAATCAACTTTCGACTAGCTTCACTTAGTTTCAACTTATTTTAGTGGTTTGAACCTGTTCCGATACGTTATAATCAATTTTAATAGATTTGATTACTTTGGATTAGTCGTCTATTCAACTTTCGGTTTGTTTCACTTAGTCTCAACTTATTTTAATCATTTGAACCGGTTCCGAGACGTTATTATCAATTTTAATAGATTTGGTTAGTTTGGGTTAGTCGTTCAATCAACGTTCGGTTAGTTTCACTTAGTTTCAACTTATTTTAGTCATCTGAATCGATTTCGATACAATTTTAATAGATTTGGATAGTTTGGCAGTGGCGGACATATCACCGGGCAGCTCGGTGCGCCGCCCTGGGGCCCAAGGTTCAGAAAGGCCCCACGATGCCTTAACTTAGTTTTAAAATATACAAGGGGTAGGGGCCCATAAATATCTTTTGCCCTGAGGTCCACGCGTCCCTAGATCCGCCGCTGTAGTTTGGGTTAGTCGTCGATTCAACTGTCGGTTGGTGTCAGTTATTCTCAGCTTATGCTAGTCATATAAAGCGGTTCCGATACGTTATAATGATTTTATTACATTTGGTTAGTTTGAGTTAGTCGTCGATTGAACTTTCGGTTAGTTTCACATAGTCTCAACTTATTTTAATCATTTGAACCGGTTCCGTTACGTTATATTCAATTTTAACAGATTTGGTTAGTTTGGGTTAGTAGTCCAATCAACTTTCGGTTAGCTTCACTTATTCTCAACTTATTTTAGCCATTTGAAGCAGTTCCGATACGTTATAATCAATTTTAATAGATTTGGTTAGTTTGAGTTAGTGTTCAATTAACTTTCGGTTAGTTTCACTTATTCTCAACTTATTTTAGCCATTTTAAACGGTTACAATACCGACGTCATTATCAATTCTAATAGTTGTGGTTAGTTTGGGTTAGTCGTCGATTCAACTTTCGCTTACTTTCACTTATTCTCAACTTATTTTGGTCATTTAAAGCGGTTCCGATACGTTATAATCAATTTCAATAGATTTGGTTAGTTTGGGTTAATCGTCGATTCAACTTTTGATTAGTTTCACTTTGTCTCAACTTATTTTAATCATTTGAATTGGTTCTGATACGTTATAATCAATTTTAATGGATTTGGTTAATTTGGGTTAGTCATCCAAACAACTTTCGTCTAGTTTCATTTAGTCTCAACTTATTTTAGTTATTTGAACCGGTTCCGATACCTTATAATCAATTTTAATAAATTTACTTAGTTTGGGTTAGTCGTCGAATCAACTTTGGGTTAGTTTGGGTTAGTCGTCCAAACAACTTTCGGCTAGTTTCACTTAGTCTCAACTTATTTTAGTTATTTGAACCGGTTCCGATACGTTACAATCAATTTTAATAGATTTGGTTAGTTTGAGTTTGTCGTCGAATCAACTTTGGGTTAGTTTCACAGTGCCAAAATATATTTAATATTTACAAAGCATTCCATTATCGTTATATAATATGTACTTATAAAAAAAAATCTGACACCTAGACGATTTTTCCGGTCTTGTCGCCTCCTTCACCTAATTTTATTAACATATCTATTCACTAATCCGACTATAGATTTTTCCTATTTGCCTTTGTATTTTTCATTGCTTCGTATATATTTCCACCGAAGTCCGAATAAAATATTAAAATAGAAATAAAATTAAGGATTTTCACAAATTCGACTCTGTTCTGAACACTGTGCCTACATACGAACGACTGATTAAACTAAAACGCTCCACATGCTGCCAACAATCTGCGGATTTTCGGCGGCTGGCAGAAAATATTTTGGGGAGTGGAGCTACTAGTTTACATATACTTTGACTTTTAGCAAAGTATATGTAAACCTTTTAGCGACATTACAAATTATACCCTTTAACTTAAAAAAGATTGGAGAATATATATTTTTTTTATAAAAAATGATGATGCACTAAAGGGGTAAAAGTTTGACTTGATGAAAGCAATTCCCGATCCTGATAAAACTAACTATGTTCAAAAGAGGATTCGATTTTTTGATCACATATATACTCTTTCATAAAAAGGAATCAGTTCTCACCCAGCTCTGCCAAATGCCAAATAAACATACTGTTTACATGTTAAGTGTACCCTGTATGCTGTAAGTGATTGTTTGGAAACATTTGATATTATAGGCATCTTATAACTTTGGCTACAATTTTTTCTCAAAATCTCGACAAAGGATAAAAAATATTTTCAGGGAGTTTTGAGTAAAACTGAAACAATTTAATTTAATAGGATTGGTTCAATTTACACAAGAAATTGGCGTGACATAGATATGGATCTGCCAATTCTGCCACACTATGTAAACCTTTTCATTTGCAGTTATCCAATAATTGCAGCGGAAATTCCGTTCAGCTCAATCAGATCCACAATGCATAGATGGCGCAAAAATCCCCAGATGTAGAGTGCGATATGAAGATTTACATGCGTATACCATGTATTGACCAATTTAATTTATATAACTATAGTAAATTATTTTAAAAATTTGAATTTGTCGATTTTTTATGACCTTGTTCATCATTATCGTCTTATAGCGAGACTAGTGCTTGTCAGTCGTTTGTTGCGCATGAGTAGGATAATAAATGCAGGGACGCCTTCATGAACACATCCCAATCAACGGGATAGTTCCTATACCTATTACGAAAATCATTTTCAACTGACCGATGATTTTGAAGATTGCTGTGCAGAAAATAAAATTGTAATTTTCAAGTATATACAGGGTGTTCGGCAATAGTGGTACTTAGCCTTGAGGGTATAGATCGTCAACTCAACATAAGACAAAAATTTCATATAAATATGGGCCCGCAAATCCACCCTACGGGAAGTAGGTGTCTTTGAAGAAATGGTTTTTAGGCAATAACTTGAAGAAAATGTATGCATTTTGGGTGGTACGTTACTACTATTACTATAAGAGACATAATTATGTGATTCGATTTTTAAAAACTGGCGCCTAAACGATTGGTCACCCAATTTCTGTATATTTTAGTACTACCAAATAATTCTCTTATTACAATGCTCTAAAATTAATCATTTTAGAGAAAAGCCAAAATTACAAATTCAAACTAGTTCAAAAACTTTTAATAATTAACAATTAAAGACGTATCAACAATTTCAATCAAAATAATTGTGTCAACAACACACACGTCCCTTATTCATTTCAAATTTGTATTGGTTTTCTGATCTTTAAATTAAAATAATCCAAATTTTAGTTCTTAAAAAATTGGAAAACATATCGTACACATACGAGAGACCAACAATTCCTTTAAAACGTCATGGAACCATTGACTTTGGTGATGGATATTTATATCGAAACGTTAAAAAACTCCTGCGTAAGAGGTAAGCAAGTTCTATGTTGGATTTTATTAATAAGATTTTTTGAGACTTAGTACAGGTGGTTTTAAATGATAGATTCAAATTTCGCTTTTTCTTTTTTTGCGTATTCTCGGAAATTATCTACAAGAAAAGGACACGAAATTAAAATTTTTCACCTTTATTTAAATCCGCTACATTCTTTTAGTTTAATAATATAGGGTATTGCTGGACGGTTTATAGTGACTTCTCTGCTTAAAACCAGTTAAAGATTGACTCAAACTTGCAGAATGCAGTGAAAATTTTGAACTTTATGAGAGCATGAGGACGATTTTTTAAAAAGAGCTTATCTGTGGCGGCTATTTAAAATCTAGAAAATTTTTGTTCACCAGACTACTACTAGCTTTAGGTTTTTTAATGATCTGTCACATATTATATTCGTCTTATCCAATAATACAATATATATTATTATAAGCAAATTCACAATTATGGTTTCATGATATAGGCCTAAACTATGAACGCACCACAGTTTGCTTTGGATTATTGTCAAATCTCCAGAAGCACAGATGTTGAAATAGCGATTTCGAAGGTGGAAAAGCAAAAGAATATTATTAAAATGAGTACAGGGTTGTTGAGTGATACCAAGAGTTTAAGTTAAGACTTAAAAGTAAATATAACCTGTTGTTTAACGTATAGCATTAATGAAATATATTTTTGGCGACTAACCAAAACTAACCGAAAACATTAAATTTGATTATAAGGTATCGGAACTGGTTCAAAAAACTAAAATAAATTGGAACTTACTGAAACTGTCCGAAAGTTGATTGGATCACTAACCAGAACTAAGCATAAGCGCCAAAACGGTCTAAAACATATCGGAACAGGTTACAAAAATTAAAGTAAGTTAAAACTAACCAAAACGAACCGAATTTTGGCGACTAACGAAAACAAACCACAAACATTAAATTTAATTATAACGTATCGGAACCGGTGCAAGTGACTAAAATAATTTGGAACTAACTGAAAGTAACCGAAAGTTGATTGAATGACTAACCAAAACTAACCAAAGGTAACTAAAAGCACCAAAACGAGCTAAAACATCACTACAGATTACAAATGTTAAGGTAAGTTAAAACTATCCCAAATTAACCGAATTTTGGCGACTAACCAAAACTAACCAAAAAACTTAAAATTGCTTATAACGTACCGGAACCGGTTCAAATGGCTAAAATATGTTAAAACTGAACTTTACCGAAAGTTGATTGAACGACTAACTAACCAAAAGCACCAAAACGGGCTAAAACGCATCGAAATAGATTAAAAATATTGAAGTAAATTAAAACTAACCCAAATTAACCGAATTTTGGTGACTAACCAAAACTAACCAGAAACATTAAAATGCTTATAATTTGAACCGGTTCAAATGACTAAAATAAATTGGAACTAACTGAATTTTACCTAAAGTTGATCGAACGACTAACCAATATTAACTAAAAGCATCAAATCGGGCTAAAACGTATCGAAATAGATTAAAAATATTGAAGTAAGTTATAACTAACCCAAATTAACCGAATTTTGGTGACTAACCAAAAATAACCAAAAACACTAAATTTGTTTATAACGTATAGGAACTGGTTAAAATGATTAAAATAAATTAAAACTACCTGAAATTAACTGACAGTTGATTGACCGACTAACCAAGACTAACCAAAAGCACCAGAAAGGGCTAAAACATATCGGAACATATTAAAAATGTTAAGGTAAGTTGAAACTAACTTTAATTATCCAAATTTTGGCAACTAACTAAAATTAACCAACACATTAAAATTGGTTATAAAGTATCGGATCCGGTTCAAATGACTGAAATAAATTTAAACTAACTAAAACTAACCGAAAGTAACCATAAACACCAAAAAGTGCTAAACGTATCGGAACTGATTAAAGGTATTAAAATAAGTATAACTAACTCAAATTAACCAAATTTTGGCGACTAACTAAAATTAACCAAAATCATTTAAATTGGTTATAACGTATCGGAACCTGTTCAATTGACTAAAATAAATTGGAACTGGCTGAAAGTAACCGAATGTTGATTGAATGACTAACCAAAACTTACCAAAAGTAAATAAAAGCACCAAAACCGGCTAAAACGCATCGAAATAGATTAAAAATATGGAAGTAAGTTAAAACTAATACAAACTAATCGCATTTTGGTGACCTACCATACATAAACACTAAAATTGGGTATAACGTATCGGAACTGGTTCAAATGACTAAAATAAATTAAAAATAACTGAAATTAGCCGAAAGTTGATTGAATGACTTACCAAAAATAACGAAAAGCATTAAAAAGGGCTAAAACACATTAGCACAGATTTAGGTAAGGTGAAACGATCTTAAATTAACCGAATTTTGGTGACCAACTAAAATTAACCAAAAACATTAAAATTAGTTATAACGTATCCGAATCGCTTCAAATGAGTAAAATAAATTAAAAGTAACACTAATTGAAAGCTGATTGATTGACTAACCAAAACTAATCACAAGTAACCAAAAACCGGTTCCGATACGTTATAACCAATTTGAATGGTTTTGGTTAATTTTAGTTAGTCACCAAAATTTGGCTAATTTAAGTTAATTTCAACTTACTTTAATGTTTTTAATCTCTTTTGATATGCTTTAGCCCTTTGATGCTTTTGGTTACTTTTGGTTAGTCGATCAACTAACTTTCCGTTAATTTCAGTTAGTTTTAATTTATTTTAGTCATCTGAACCGGCTCCTATACGTTATTACCAATTTTACTGTTTTTGGTTAGTTTTGGTTAGTCATTCAATCAACTTTCGGTTACTTTCAGTTAGTTTCAATTTATTTTAGTCATTTGAACCGGTTCCGATACGTTATAACCAGTTTAAATGTTTTTGGTCAATTTAAGTTAGTCGCCAAACTTCGGTTAATTTCAACTTACTTTAATATTTTTAATCTGTGCCTATACGTTTTAGCCCTTTTTGGTGCTTTTGGATACTTTTGGTTAATCGTTCAATCAATTTTCGATTGATTTCAGTTAGTTTTAATTTATTTTAGTCATTTGAACCTGTTCCGATACATTATAACCAATTTTAATGTTTTTGGTTAGTTTAGGTTAGTCGCCAATATTCGGTTAATTTGAGTTAGTTTTAACTTACTTTAATATTCTGAATCTGTTCCGATACATTTTAGCCCGTTTTAGTGGTTTTATTTCCTTTTGGTTAGTTTATTCAATCAACTTTCGGTTACTTTTAGCTAGTTCCAATTTATTTTAGTCGTTTTAATCGCTTCCGATATGTTATAATCAAATTTAATGTTTTTGGTTAGTTTTGGATAGTCCTTAAAATTTGGCTCGGTCATTTGAATCGATTCCGATACCTTATGATCAAATTTAAGTTTAGATAAACAAACTAAGACGATCTTTCATGCGTATGACGTCATGTGGCAAATGTAGCATGCACTTTTTCACGATTTGAGGCCCTATATTAGGATAACAGAAACATTTTCAATGTTAAAATAACCTTAAATCGACATACATTAAAGCGTATTAGGGGAATTTCTGTAAAAAAGTCAGTGCAGCCATAATAACACAAGATTTCCATTACCGCCTGTTGGGAAAAAAAAGAAAGTGAATGGCTATTGCAAATTTGAATTTAATTTAAGTTAAATTTTGAAAATTTTCACATGCGACGTAATATCTCAGAAGCGGAAAATCGGATTGTCAAAAACAAACGACCGTCGGCTGTCGCAAAGGATTGCCTAAAAACTTGCCAAATCCCAAATTTGCACTCCTAGCTGTTTTCGAGAAAAAAAATTAGAATAAAATAAACTTAAAATTTCTGAACTTGAATAAAGTGAATAAGCCATTTTATTGAAATAAATACGCGCTAAATATCAAATTTGTTATTAATTTTATTAAAAAGTTTTATATTGAAGAGAAATTCTTAAAAAGTGAATAAAGTGAATTCGCTTTAATGAAATAAATACTTACTTACTTACTTAACGTGGCCAAACAACACTTTAAGCGTTTTAGTCCTATCTCTTGCTACTTCCCAATTTCGTATTTCCATCATATTGGCATCTCTCTACATTATCTTTCCACCTTTGTCTAGGTCGTCCTGGCGGCCTTCTTGCGTTTGGTCTGCCTCTATAAACGGTCCCAATATCCCTATTCTCCGCTCTGACTACGTGCATGCCTTCTGGATCTTATTGTGCTAGTGATCCATGGCTGTTTAGCCATTTCCCTTAGGGGAAAGGAGTCGAATATCGATCAGCGTCTAATATCGATCATCTTAATTTTACCCAACCCTACATACCTATCAAATGAAACAATAAGTGCTGCCATCTCTTAAAGTACATGCAAATTAACAACAGCAACAACGGGCAGTTTCATTGCAACGCCGAGTGTGTACGGCCACAAACAGTTTTTGGGCAATTTTTTTGTTATTTTTTCGGTTCATTGGATAAGGTATGTGCTTGTTGATGTTTGAAAATCCTAAGCTACTTTAGTACTATTTGTTGCATGGTACCCCAAGGTATTCTATACACTGTTTACGAAAATTTTAGTTCTTTGAGTTTAGGAGATGTTTATGTCGAAGCCATGGCGTCCACTCGCGGGTAATATCGGCCAGCATGATCGATATTACCCGCCTGTGATCGATTTTACCCTCATTGTTCTTCATTCTTTGCAGATGCCCCAAAAAAAAATGTTCTCGTAAGACAAATCGCTCTGCATGGACAGAGGAAGACATGAAGCGGGCTGTCAAGGTGGTTAATCAACAGACACACTCCATCAGAAAGTCAGCTAAATTGAATGGCGTACCATGTGCTACGTTGTGCGACAGATTAAAAAACAGATATCCTAGCAAGAAATTGAAATTAGGAAGGAAGCCTGTATTAAATGACGACCAGGAAACAGAGCTGGCCAATCACATTTTAAAATTGTCGAACATGTTCTATGGGTTGACACCAACTAAAATCAAAGAACTAGCTTTCGAATATGCCGTTGCAAAAAACATACGACATAATTTTAATGTTGAAAAGAAAAGCTGCGGTAAGGATTGGCTGCGTGGATTTTTAGCTCGACATCCACGAATTTCTTTGAGGCGGCCTGAAGCTACGAGTCTCAACCGGGTAATGGCATTTAATCGAAAGGATGTGAACATTTTACGACAATTTAGAATTGGTCTTTGAAAAATATAAATTTCCTGCGAGGCGTATTTATAACGTAGATGAGACTGGCATTAGTGGAGTGTATAAACATCATCGAATTTTGGCAGAAAAAGGCAGAAAACAGGTGGGTGCGATTACAAGTGGCGAAAGGGGTCAGACAACCACTGTTGTGTGCTGTATGAGTGCCGCAGGGGAGTTCGTGCCTCCCATGTTTATTTTTAAACGCGAGCGCATGAACAACGCACTGGAAAAAAATTGATCCGTAGACGCAATCTACCGCTGCTCAAAATCAGGATGGATCACGGAAGTTGTATTCCTGGAATGGTTGAAGCATTTCGCTCAATATGTGAATGCTTCAACGGAAGATCCCGTGTTAGTGGTTTTGGACAACCACGCCACACACTCCTCCTTGCAGTCCTATAAGTTCTGCCGTGAAAACGGGATCATTCTTGTTTCGCTACCCCCACACACCTTTCACCGGCTCTAGCCTCTGGACGTCACGTTTTTCAGTTCATTGAAGACAGCATATATCAAAGAATGTGATCTTTATATGAAGTCCCATCATTATAACAAAATTGAGGTGACTGACATTGCAGAGCTCTTTGCTAAAGCGTACTATCGCATCACTTCCAAAGAAAAAGGTTTGAATGGATTTAAAAATACGGGGATCTTTCCGTTAAACAGAAACGTATTTGGAGAAGAAGAGTTTACGGAAATACCAGAAGAACCAAATTCCGATATTCAGGCAGAAGCCAACGAACTGGGCGAGCTTCCTGAAGAAACAATTTATTTAGATCCGAAGCCCGGAACAAGTAGAGATCCAGACCCATCGTATCCATCAAGCAGACATGATGAAATTGATATGCGACAAGCTACACCGCCACTGGAGGCCTGTAACAAGAAGCCACTTGCGCGATCGAAGAGAAAGAGACGTCAACGAAGGACATCTTCCAGTGATTCTTTATCATCAGCAATAACAGAAGGCTTCGACGATAATGCAACCGATGATGAAGACAAAACCGTTCAATTAAAGAGCACATCTTTTGAAGACTTTCATCCGACACCCCGATTAACAGAAAAACCACGCCCTAAGAGAAAGAAACAATCATCTCAAATACTAACGTCCACTCCGCTGCAGGCATCTTTGGAGGAGAAGGAAGAAAAGAAGGAGAAGATGAAAGTTGAAGAAGCTTCAAGAAATTTATTTCAAAAAGGAAAATCGGTACGAAGAGCAGGAGCTAAAAAACAAATCAAGAAGTTCAAACCTAAACAACATGATGGGGAGCCTAAGAAAGGGAATGAGTTATGTCCAATATGCGTGGAAACTGGTACAGCCGATGAACTGTGGTGGCGGTGTAGATCATGTGGCAATTGGCTTCATGCTGCCTGTTCTGCAGTATCTCGGCCAGAAGACCTAGATCCGTGTGAAGCATGTCAATAGACGTTGATCGATATTACCCTCATATATGATCGATATTAGCCGACTATAGGATGGATACTATCGATCAGTAATACCTTCGTTTTTTATATTTTTATTTTTTTTCTGATTAAGATACAGAGGATTTGTTTGTGTTATTATGTTCTTGGGGTAATAAAGTTTATGTTCAATACATAAAATAACAGAGGTTTGTGAAAGTGTTGTTTTTGTCGTACATTATATCTTAAGTGATCGATATTCGACCCCTTTTCCCTATTTCACCTCACGTGCGTTTCCTCCACTGGGTTGTTACTGCATCTTGTACGGGTCCACATATTTTCCTTAAAACTTTATTCTCGAAGGAGAGTAGCCTTTCTTGTTCTATAATAGTCATGGTCCACGCCTCGCACCCATACAGGACCACAGGGATCACTATTGTATTGTATATCTTCAGTTTCACTTTTCTTGGTAGATTTCGTGGTCAAAGCAAATTGCGCAGGGCAGCTACGACTCTGTTTCCGCTATGTATACGACACTGCATTTCCTTTCTAACATCATTTGTTTCGTTTATCTGGGAGCCCAGGTACTTGAAGTCTTTCACTCTTTCGAAAGACCCATTATCTGTTGTTAGGTTTATGTCTGTGTGCTTCTCTTCGATCTAATTTCATGTATTTAGTTTTCTCTTTACTTACCCTGAGCCCTATTCTCTTACCTCTCTATTCTATTGGCGTATAGAGTCTTTTAATCCCAAATTGTGTCGCACATGATCCCCAAATCGTCCGCTTATGCTAACGCCTTGAATTTCTTGCCCATCTCTACACCTTCATCCATATCATCAAGCCCTCTTATGACATATTCTAGAGCTACGTTAAAAAGTAATGGTGAGAGCGCGTCACCCTGTCGTAGCCCACTTTGAATATTGAAGGGTTCTGACGTTGTTCCCTCAACTTTAACTCGGGCCTTGGATTCTAGGATGCACATCTTCGTCAGATTAATGATTTTACTTGGGAAACCGAAGTTTTTCATGATGGTCCATAGGCTTTTGGGGTGGATGCTGTTATAAGCCTGTTTATAGTCGACAAATAGAGCAAAGGTAGCTTGGGCGTGTTCCCATTGTTTTTGCAGAATTTGTCTCGCGTTGAATATCTGATCTATTGCCCCCCTCCCCCTTCGGAAACCACACTGATATACCCCAATACACCTTTCCGCAAAAGGAGTCAGTTTATTTAGCAGGATGTTATAGAGAGTACTTTGTATGCCACTGACAGTAGTGAGATGCCTCTGTAGTTTTGACACACCTTTTTTGGGTCTTTCTTATGAATTGGTATTATTACAGCCTCCTTCCATTCGTCTGGCATTGTCTCTTTCCTCCAGATGTGTCCGATAAGATTGTGTATTTGGTTTGCCATATTTGGTCCACTCTGCTTTATAAGTTCTGCTTGAATGCCATCTAGGCCTGGTGTTTTTCTATTTTTTAATTTTTCGATGGCTTTGTGGACTTCGTCTACAGAAGGGGAAAATCACTTTTCCCTATTGTATCTTCATTATCCCTTACCTCCTCTAACGGATTATCTGGCTCCTCCATATTCAATAGCTCTTCAAAATATTGTTTCCATGGCTCTACTATTTTTTCTCTTTCTGTGAGTTCATTTCCATTTTTGTCTTCCACCAAGCCAATTCTGGCTTGGAAACCTTTCCGTGTTTGCCTTATTTCTTCATAGAAGTTTCTTATTCTTCCCTGATCATAGTGTTGCGCTATATCATCAATTTTTTCCTTCATGTATCTTTTTCCGCTTGATGAATTTATTAACGTTCTTTTTAATTTGCTCATATTCCATTTGATGGTGAGGATTAGCCAGATACTTTTCTTTATATTGCTTTTTGATTTTAATTTATTGTTCGCAATCTTCGTCGAACCATGTTTTCCTTCTTAGGGGGGGTAGTGGCCCTAGGGTTTCCCTTCCACCTGTTTGAATACTTTCTTTAATAACTGCCCAGTGTTGGTTCACATTATAGGTATCGTCATCATTATCTATCTGATTGCTCAGAGCGTCAGATTTATTGCTCATTTCTATCTGATAGGCCATTTTAACTTCAGGGTGTTGTAGTTTATTTAAGTTGACTTTATAAACCCGCTCCCTGGGGGGTTGGTTTTCAAGTCTTCGTATTTTGTTCCTTATATTTTTGCTACAACCAAGATATGGTCGCTGTCACACTCTGCGCCTCTGAAGCTTCTCACATTTGTAATATCACTTTTGTGACGTTTTTCTATCAGAATATGGTCAATTTGATTCTTATTGTGCTGGTCAGGCGAGATCCACGTGTACTTGTGAATGTCTTTTCGCGGAAAGTATGTGCTCGCAACTATCATATTGTTGCATGCTGCAAGGCATATTAATGAAATAAATACATGCAAAATGTCAAATTCGTTATTAATTTTACGAAATAGTTAATATTTAAGATAAATTCTTAAAAGTTGAATAAAGTAGTGAATTAGCTATTTTATTGAAATAAATATATGCAGAATGTCAAATTTGTTATTAATTTTACTAAAAAATTTTAATATTTAAGAGAAATTCTTAAAACTTGAATAAAGCGAATTAGCAATTTTATTGAAATAAATACATGGAATATGTCAAATTTGTTATTAATTTTACTAAAAAGTTATAATATTAAAGAGAAATTCTTAAAAAGTGAATAAAGTTATTAATCTTTGTTGAAATGAATACATGAAAAATGTCAAATTCGTTATTAATTTGTTTAAAAAGATTTAATATTTAAGAAACTTAAAATTTGAATAAAGTGAATAAGCCATTTTATTGAAATAAATACATGCAAAATGCCAAATTTGTTATTAATTTTACTAAAAAAGTTTTAATATTAAAGGGAAATTCTTAAAAGTTGAATAAAGGGAATTTAGCTATTTTATTGAAATAAATACATGCAAGATGTCAAATTT
>MU182769.1:152474-166637 GCA_016904865.1 Pissodes strobi
TCAAATTTGTTATTAATTTTACTAAAAAGTTTATATTAAAGAGTAATTCTTAAAACTTGAATTAAGTGAATTATCTATTTTATTGACATAAATACATGCAAAATGTCAAATTTGTTATTAATTTTCCTAAAAAGTTTTAATATTTAAGAGAAATTCTTAAAACTTGAATAAAGCGAATTAGCCATTTTATTGAAATAAATACACGCAAAATGTCAAATTTGTTATTAATTTTACTAAAAAGTTAATATTTAAGAGAAATTCTTAGATTTCGTTATAAGTCCCAAACTACCTAAGATAGGTGTAAGAATACCTAATACCATTAGATAGTCAATTCGATCCTCAATTTATAGAAGGAATAAAATACCAAGTGTCCTATTTAAAAATCATAGTTTGGAAGTTTTTTGATAAGATAAAATGGTGTGTTGCATTGTAGTATTTTGTTTTTTTTTGCTTATAAAGTAAGCCATCATATAATACTTTTTGACGGGGAATTAATCGGTCTTTCCGTAATATATAGGGTGTTTCGCTTGAAATTTTTGCGCAACTTATTTCTATGTTCTACTAAAATCGAATTGTTTTGTAAAGATCATGTATGCGACAATTTAATTTTCATATATTACGATAGAACAACCTAATAATAAACTGTAACAGAAAATTCAAATTTTTATTCTGATCTGTTTGTTGCCAAATTTAAAAAAAGTTATTTTTACTGCCGAAACGGCACACAAAAATTTCCAAATTTTGTTATGCTGAATTCAAAAATGCAATAATATGCACGTTATCTTATTAAAAAAAAAACAAGTGGTAAGAGCAGATGTGGCAACCCTGCATTGGTAAAAACATTTTTAAAATAGAGACTATGGTGTCTTACGGTGGCATCCAAAATTTCAAATTGCTACAGCTTTTTATTCTCGCGATGCTTCTAATAGGCCCCTTTATTTGGTTTTTCCTGTCTATACAATTCTTAATGACCATCCACATTTTAAACGGATATAATACAGACCACTAAGGAGACAAGAAAAATATCTTGTGGTCATCCGGTTCCGCTTCCACACAATCAGTAATTACATCTTGTGGGTAAATGAAATCACAAATTCTTTGAAGGTATCTGAAATGTGCGATGATAAAGGAATTAAATTGTACGGCCTCATATGTGCTAGAAGCAGCATCTGGAGATTCTCTGTCGGAGACGTACCGATGTTTGGTACCACACAACCATCCGCCTAACCAACTCGCGTTACAATCGGCCAGGTTTATGAGAGATTTGGAAGAAGCAGTTCAGATTTTTCCCGGATCAACGAGAGAAATATTCGATCAGGTTATAGAAGGGTAAGTTTTAAAGTGTAATCGCTCCTTTGTATTTGAGAGAGCTTTCTTCATCCCAGTAATAGTTTGGGCTGGTTAAGGTAAGGAAGGCATTTAAGTTGTTCACGGGTATGTAAGTTTCTTATAGTTTGGGTTACTGATGGCGTGGGCGTGGGCTTGAAGATTGAAGTCACAGTCTCGATCTCCATTGAAAATATTGCGATCTTGATCAAGTATTCCTGAATGAGCTCATGAATGGGCATCAGGTCTTAATAAATGTTTACTATCTGCTGACCTACTGCTGTAAGTTACTTGTTATTTTTGATAGGCAAAATTGTTTGTGGCGTGTCAATTTCACCTAGAAATATCTAATCTCTCGGGTGTGAGGAGGAAATATTTAAAAGATATTTTAATAAAATCTTGATGCAAAATCAACAATATAAAAGAAAGTAATAATCTAGCTTACTCTGGGTATGAAACATCAATTACTAAACTTAGAATTTTACTTAGAATTCAAACATAGTAACCTAAACTAAGAAGATAATGAACCCTATTTCGGATATCCTAACTGTTAAGATTTTTCAATATATAGTATAGTACACTAAATCACATAATATGAGAAAGTGCCATAAAAAGCAGGGTTTCTATTGACTCAGGGAGTCAGGCAAAAGTCAGGACATTTGATTTTGGATTGGGATATCCGGGATTTAGGCTAAATGTAATGGAAGGCTTGGAATATTAATAGTAATGTTTATCTATTCATGTTGCCATAGATTGATCCAACACGATCTTAACATAAGCAATTAAATTTGTATGCAATCGTGACGACTTTGCTGATTTTACTGCCTCTTCTGTACGTAACGCATTCGAAATGAAATGACAAGCAATAATATGTGGTCAGATGATCCTATCCTGAGTTAAAGAAACATCCATGCCATATATGATTTAGTTGTTTCATTACAAGTTTTTTGTATAAATAAATTCCTAAACCAGGGTCCCGTTGGTATCGATATCAATCAGAAAATATCGATACAGAATTTGTGTCTAAAATGCAAAGGCAAATGTAATAATGGGATAATGATATCCTTAGAGACCATAGTTGACATCGTACCAAAAATTGGAATATAATTAGGTACCAATCCCTACCACGGATTAATTAATATCCCGTGTCTATCTTTGCCTTATTCAGTTCAGTTTACTATTGAGTTTTTGTAGGTGAAGTTGTGCTATAATTTTGTGTACATTTTCGGCGTTCCTTAGTAATATAAAATATTTAATAAAACCATGACATCGGCAAGTAGAATTTTTTGAAGTGAAACTTCTTTGGCGAGGCTAATGTCAGAAAAAATGAAACGCTTATCAAAGTGCAACGCCTTTGAAATGTTCAGGACTTGTAGCCCGGGTTAAATGAGGCTCCTGGACGAAAACTGGACTCCGTACTCCATCCCCCCCCCCCTCCCCCCGTTCGGCCAGGAGAGGGGGAGAAGAAAAAAATTAAATAAATAATTTCGGGAGAACGGGAAGAGCTACGGGGTCGAAATTTTTATGGTAGGTGCGCGTCATGGGGGCTACCTTTAACCAAATGGGGGACCAGGGTTCTAATTTAAAGAGGGATTTTGGAGTTTGTGCCGATATCTCCGCAATGGAGCCTCGGATCGAAAATCTGACAAGCGGTGACCCCGTTTCACGAGGTCATCAGTGGGTGGTGGGAAGAGGGTTGGATACCCAAAAATTTTCGAAAAATTGGGAAAAAATTAAAAAAAAAAACGTAAAAAAATTGTTCGGAAAGTTAATAAAAGTATTATAAAACGAAATAAGGAAAAAAAAATTAAAAAAAGTTAAAGAAACGCAGTTTTCGGCGAAAAAAAGGCGAAGGAGTTCAGCTACGAGGATGGCAAGTATGGAAGGAAAAAATTCTTAAAAAAAAAAAAAATTTTTTTTGAAAAAATGGGAAAAAAACTGAAAAAAATGTAAAAAATTGTTCGGAAAGTTAATAGAAGTATTATAAAACGAAATAAGGAAAAAATAAATGAAAAAAAGGTTAGAGAAACGCAGTTTTCGGCGAAAAAAGGCGAAGGAGTTCAGCTACGGGGATGGCAAATATGGAAGAAAAAAATGCTTTATAAAATAAAAAATAAACAAAAAAAGAAGTTAGATAAACGCGGATTTCGGCGAAAAAAAATATAAAAAAAGTGTCAAAACCGGGGGCAAAAGTTGAGGAAAGAAAAGCTTAAAAAAAGGCTCAATTCCTAATATCTCTTTCAGAAGTTTCACTTCAGTTATGTGCTTATAAAGGTGAGGTACATAATTTTTTTTGTTACCTATGTAGCGAATACACTTTCAAAGAAAGCAGGAAAGCTATATCTGACTGTGAATTGGAGTTAGGGGGACACGAGGATAAATATTAGACTCCACATTTCTTATGTAAAATAGGCGTTGACCATTGGCGGCAGTGGGCAGTGTGCTTAAAGTTTGAGACCAATGGTTTGGAGCAGGGAACCAAGAAACCATCGCCATGACTGCTATTGGTGTCTTGTAAATATCAGAGGCACCAATCGGAACAATAGATACAAATGGATATGTTCTATCTAGATTCAACATAGACATGGGGTCACCGATTTTGCAAAAAAATTGCACCATAGAGTTGTGCTAATTTTTTTTGGATGCACCACATTTCAGCTGAAAGAAAGCCTCCAAAGTTTGAGACTTGCAGCACCACTTCACAAAAGCATTACAAAATAGACAATACAAAATAAAATCAAATAACTGGTGAAAATAGTAGCTAGGAGGCATTTGCGTAGAAGGGACTCATAGCTCCAAATAAGATTTTCGATTGTAAACATCCTCCTTATTACTGTCATTTGTCACAATGGCCAACACGTTAATTTTTCAGAGGACCCGCTGTTGCCAGATTTATTCTTAAGAGGCTTTCCGTGGCTTTGCTTCATCTTCTAATTAAGAAGGTAGTAAAATTCATTGGTAAAAATAGTACACACTATTATCTTCTATGTATGTATTTCGTCATATATTTAACTTCATGTAACATCCTCCGCTTGCTTCAGGCAGAGCTAACACAACTTCAAAGTAATGAAAAAACACCTAAAGAAGTATTGTTCTTTTCAATAGATTTCTTACATTAATTTGGGTTAATTCCTGTTTTTTTTGCTCCCGGAGCGAGCGAAGCGAGCGTAGGGCAATGCATGAAATAGTATTTCGTACGATTCGTCCGAATGCCTAGATTCATTAACGCCCTTTTAAAATTTCCGTTCAGCAGTCTTATCAGCTTTCCTTCGATTGCGTGAGAAGGTAATCATTTTGTATAACTCCCAATAAAAAATGTGCAACGTTTGGCAACCCGGTACAAAAGGCCTTCGCGACAGCGACTCGGAGAACTTATACCTTGCCTTGGGTGAGGTCTCACTATGAGAATAGGCATAGGTAGAGCATGTAAGCGGTTATTAAAATTAATGGTAAGCCTCTCTCCAATGTCTGCTTCTAGTACAGTCAAATTGTGTTTTAATAAAGAAATTCAGAATAAAAAGTTGAAACTTGGCTTAGTAATAGTTCAAACAGTTCTAAGCATGGATTCATCGAGTCCCATGATATCCCGGATGGGGAAACGCCGCCATGTTAATTTAAAAACCGCCATATTTGTTTCCAGTAAACAGTTATTTAATCACTTTCTTTAGAGTTCTAATTAAAATTTTTCGTTTTAGTTATCTCTTGGGAATTTCAAAAGTTGTAATTTTTTTACTTAAATGAATATTCTTGTTATGGGCGTCATCTCCAGGGGGAGGAGAAGGCGTGAAAGGGCGTCCCTCGCCCACCAATATTTTATTAAAAATAAAAAAGTACATTGACAGCATTGAATGAATGTAAAACATATTGATTTTATTTAAATTTACGAAAATTATGCCTTCTAATAAATAAGAGCTGACGACCGCCACTGCTTGACAGTAGAATATTTAAAATTTAAATTTAAATTAATAGGGTTTAGGACATTTTTTTTATTATGCTATATTACAAAATTTAAATGATTCATTTTAACTTAAGCTCCTGGATCTGACTCGTCGCTCGATATGCTGCTTACGATTTTGATTACCTATGTAATCTACTTTCTTGATCCTGCATGAAACATATTAACTTCAACAAATCTCACGAACAAAAACTTGTAGCATCGCAAATTATATTATTAACTTATTCAAGGTCTCTCCTAATCTCTACTATTCTGGTGGTTGTATGTTGTTCCGGATGCCGGGACTTAACTATAGTAAGTGAAGTAGGTATTAATTTTATATAAAGGGTACTGTAAAAATATACCTAGTGCATTTAGGGTTTGTCGGACCTTCTTCCCTTAAGTCGTCAACCTCGGTTGCCTCATCGACGTCAATTTCTTCTATCGGTTCAGCCTTGGTAAAACAGTTTTCACCTACACAGGTTCCACTCATCGTGCTACTAGTGAGGTCTGATCGGCGACACTCGCACTTATTACTGCGGTCCCCCTTGCAAGTGCAGTAGGTGAGGAGGGGCTGCGTTTATTAGAGTCACTACTGGCTGCAAAACACCATCAACGAATGTACAAGCCTCAATCACTGGGGTCAAGATCCACACCATACCACTGTTGAACCTGGTGATAAACCCGATAGAAATTATACTTAGCCGCCGCTGTGGTTGGTGGCAGAATAGCTAGATCCAACTTACCTTGTATTGTCTGCTTTGCCACTGATGAGACGTATTTTTTAAATCTAGATTTATTTAGACCGTCTGATCTAGACCCCCCATATAACTCTACCAAAAGCTCTTCGCCAGCTTCCTCAACATTTTCTTTTTCAAAAACAGCAAATTTTTTCCGATTTTCTTCTTTTGTGTTTAAAATTTTAAAGTCACGATTCTTTCCTATTCCAAACAAAGCTGACGTTGTATCACGTCCAGTCATCGCATGAAGAAAAAGTATTACTCGCAGATGTCGGCAAGGTCTGATGCCAAAGTTTTTCCTCGGAATATTTTACGTGTTTTTCCTGGCGCTCGCGGTACCGGGATCAGCATAAAAATGCTGGATTCAACAGGTGAAAGCCCAATAATCAAGACGAGAAAATCCGCGTCTTTACCAACTACTACGGCTTTGCAACCTTCCTGTGCTTTTGATAAGTCCATACGTTGTCATGACGTAGTTGACATATCTCTTGCATACTTCACTATATATTGCAGTATCAATATTTGGCCACGGAACTCGATGCAGGAGATCTCCTCCATCCAATTTGTAGAAAGGATTCTCTGGGAGAACTTCACCGGGAGGACAAATTTTGGAAATAATATTGATGTGTTCACTTTGTTGCCTTCGTGCAACCTCATACTGCAAATATTCCTGATAATTGACCATCATCTTTCACCATACAAATTATACGGTGAAAAAGAATAAGTGGGTTGACCTTTGCCCACCGTTCGCCAACCTTTATGGTGGCAGATAGAGAAGCAAGATTGACTACCTTGTCTTTTCGCTGTAACGTTAGATTAGTAAAGGACTTCCCTGCAACTTTTATAATTCCTCCTTAATCCAGCAGCGTTGTCAAAATGCTATATTTATTATATAGTATAGGTAGATTAAAAAGATTTAATAATATCTTAGAATGATAAGGTATTTATTTCTAGATTTTTCCTTTGTTTTTTTTTAAGATTTGTATACATTTGTATAAATCGCCAAAAATTCCCCATTTCTAAGTAATTTACTGTCAGGAAAATAAAGAGGTATTACCTTAGATATTAAATAAAAAACAGTGTACAAAATATTATTCAGAAACCAAATGGAAAAGAAAAAAAGTCTGCCGACGAAAGTTAAATATGGTAGATTAAAATTCAAGATGGCGGCATTTCCCCAGCCGGGACGTCGCGGGACTCGACTGAATCATGTTCAACACCATTTAAACTTCAACTTCACCAAATTTTAACTTTTTATTCCAAATTTCTTTAATACCCCAATTTTCGGCACAAATTGACTATACTATTCGGTGAATAGGTAGTATACCTACGTTAAATATTGATGTTGAAACAGTTAGAGTTAATGGAGTGCCAAAAGTTAAAATAAGGGAACCTGACATGAATGTCATCCGCTTGTAGTAGCCAGACTAGACCAGTATTATACTGGACATAGATGGGCAGCAATCGCACTTTATGAGAATGCGATTATTCTGGATGAAAATAATGCTAGTCCATTCAAATAGTAGGTTGTGCACAGGAAATTGAATATTCAGCAAGACCTGGGAAATGCCAAGCGTTTGCAGTAGTTCTCTGACCACCAATCCCATTACTTGCTGTTTTCCGCTACTCCCGAATTCACTAAATCGATTGACTGTGACAGTAGAGTTCTTGAAAATGCTTTTTTTCTCTTTTCAATTTTTTCTCATTTAAAAGATATATTTATGAAACGATTTTCATATGAATCCATTCGACGTCTAGGCCCCAACTGTTGTAAGTCGATAGTGGTAGTAGTTAGTAGTAGTAGTAGTATATATTATATTTTCATAAGTGAGATATTTATAATGAAATTTGAAAATCGGTTTATAGACAGTAGTTTGACGATATGATTGTATTTTCATTTTAAAGATACCCAGAAGTAAAAGAGGTATACACGTATAATAACGTAGTAGGAAGAATGCACCATTGGTTGAGAAAATACCGCATCCATAAGAGGGGTCCTAGAGGACTAAATGTAGATCTAATAAGAGAAGAGTTTGCAATAATGGATGATGGAACCATCCTAGGGGAATAACAAGTTTGCTTTTAATCTTTGAACCTTTTTTGATAACGGGGCAGGTATCAGGCTGGCCCAGCCTGATCAATCTTGATTACTTGCGAAAAAGTGTTATTTGCACACATATTGTATTATATTTTTGTTTTTTTTTTGTGTAAATATATATGTTTTCAGTCATCAAAATAGAATTGTTTTAGTTGGCCAATCATGTTTCTAAAGTTTTGGGCTCAGTAGAAAAATGATAATGCTCAGATATACTCTTGTGCAGTAACATGAAGATTAAATATATACAAGGTGTCCGGAAAGGAGTGATTCTGCATAAGAAAATATGAAAAATTTTTCATATGAGCCTGGGGCCGGAAATGCATAGTTTCCAAACTTGTTTTAAAGAATCGGACTTTTATTAATATCTTAAACATCCTTTTACCGATTTTGTTGAAATTTGGTACTGTTATCTGTAATAATAAAAGGCTCGTTTAGCCTTAATTTGGTTAAAAATATAAAATCAAGTGGCGTCCTGGGAGGCATCACCGAATATTATTGATAAAAAATGTGCGCCACTGATTTTTTTAAACATTTTATATTTTTTTCGCATTAAGCAACTAAAAATACAACGGTTTTGCTTCTTGAATTGTTTTCGTATCCTGCTTCGATTTTGGGAAAAAATAATAAAAACCAGTTTATTACATTTCTAAAAAAAAAAAATGGTTTCTTATTAATATCTTAAATATCCATTGACCGATTCTGTTGAAATTTGATAGCCTTGTCTGTAATAAGCCTTAATTAGATTAAAAATATGAAGTCCAGTGGCGTCTCGGGAGGCATCATATCAAATATTCTTGACAAAAAAAACTGACTTTTTTTTAAATTTTGATTTTTTTCGTATTATATATAATAATTTATTATAATAATTTCTATGACTTGAATAAACCATTGATTTCCAGAAAAATATTAGCTGCCCAGTTTTTGATGTAGAATTGGTTGCCCGAAAGAAATGTAATAAACTGGTTTTTATTTTTTTTTATCAAACACGAAGCAAGATACGAAAGCAATTCACGAAGCAAACATATTGTATTTTTAGTTGTTTAATACGAAAAAATATAAAATGTTTAAAAAAGTCAGTGGCGCACATTTTTTTTTGTCAATAATATTCGGTATGATGGCCCCCGGGACGCGTATTACCATTGTTGGCTTAGCAAATACGCGTATTTTAGATTACCAATGTTTACTGCAATTCAGCACATCGCTACAAAGTATATTGTTATTATGTATACTGTGGCTAGCAAGAGTTCTACAACGCCTCGGTGGCGTAGTAGGCAGAGTGCTTGCCTGTCATTCCTGCGCTGTGGGTTCGATTCCCGTCGGTCGCGACAGATGTTTTGTTTATTGTTTTTTATTTATTTGCTAAGCCATTCTTCACTGCGCTTCGGAGCACAGTTGCTCTGTATATGGTAAACAATGGTAATACGCCCCCGGGACGCCACTGGACTTTGTATTTTTAATCTAATTAAAGCTGAATGAGCCGCTTATTACTGCAAATAACACTACCAAATTTCAACAAAATCGGTAAAAGAATATTTAAGATATTAATAAGAAAATCGATTAAAAAAAAAAGTTTGGAAATGTAATTAACTGGTTTTTATTTTTTTTCTCGAAAACGAAGCAAGATACGAAAACAATTCAAGAAGCAAAAATGTTGTATTTTTAGTTGCTTAATACGAAAAAATATAAAATGTTTAAAAAAGTCAGTGGCGCACATTTTTTTTTTGGCAAAAATATTCGGTATTATGCTCCCCGGAACGCCACTGGCGTATATATTTTTAATCCAATTAAAGCTAAAGTAAGTAATAAGGGCTATTACTGCAGTTAACGCTACCATATATCAACAAAATAAGTAAAAGGCTATTTAAGATATGAATAAAAAAGCGGTTTTAAAAAAAAACTGACACCCTGTATATTGAAAACTATGTAGAATCACTCCTGAAATTATTCGGGCGGTATTTCCGGACACCCTGTATAACATCAACTGCAATTCATGTTATAATCGAATTAAATTACGCATGGTGAGCTTGCAAGTTATTGTAATTTTATGCATAATGGTGAATTTTACGGATTTTGAGTCGATCGTTCCGAAAAAAGCGAAAAAAAAAATTAGCTGTTGATCAAAAGTGTATAAATTTGTGATTTTGTCCATTTTCACAGGCGTACCTCGGAAACGAGTCAACATTTTTAAACGCGGTTTACGGCCTTCGAAAGCTTAGGAAGATAGCTAAATTTTGGTGTCTCGACGATTGGCTTTTTTTTAGTATTTCTAGAAAAAAAATGGTCAAATGGGAAATTTTGAATTTTTGAAATGCTCAAACACTGAATTCTTTATAACTTTGGCAAAGCTAAGATATTTGAAAAAATGCGTTTTGAATGTGGCTATTGATAACCAGAGGGACTCGAGGAAAATGCCAAAATTGAGCATATGGCGGAGAGGCCCCTGGCCTAATTTTATTGTTTGCTTGTGTAACGGGAAAACTATTTGAAAAATTTTAATGCTACATAGAGCTTACTCGTGAATGTCCATTCTTATGTGTTTGTGAATTTCACCGAAATCGATATGTAATTGCCCAGTAGTTTTTCCCAAAAAAAAACCATTTTTTTTTTTGGAAAGTTTGAAATGTCAGAAAAATGCCAAAAATGCACCAAATGACTTGAGATTTTTTTTCGAGGACCTTAATGTGTCTAGAATACGATTGCATTATTAAATGGGGACCAAAAAGTTGCCTAAAATTGGCAATTTTCAATTTGTTGGTCTGAAAATTCGGCAATTACAAATTTGGCGTCTTCTCAGCATGTGTACAATGTCACAAGTCTATTGTCCCTTTCTTGCCATATACAGGGTGTTTGTTAGTAACGTGCTGATATTTGAGGTTATTCTTGGGTCCATTTTGAGAAAAAATCTCCATATGAACATATCTCTTAAAAGTCTCAAGTTTTGAACTACAGGGTGCTAAAATTTTATGAAAAAATCTTTTTTTTTTTAATTATAACTTTGGTATTATCCAAGATATTTTTGTGAAATTTGATGCACGCCTTCTATGCATCAAGATGCATTTTCTGATGTACAAACAATTGTACTACTTTTAACAGTGGCGTCTGTACGGGTTTTGAATTGAATATTTTTAAAGAAAAATATGTTACCCACTGTTTTTTCTTAAAGTAAAAATTATTTTTGAAATCCCCATTCCTTTCTGAGCAATTGTGGTCTGTTGATTTTTCCGGTTGACGTACGGTTTCAAAGTTATTGTTGTTCTCGTAAGTGGTCTAGCGGGGAGCAAATGAATGAATTTTATTTTATTATGCGGAAACCGTACGTCAAACGAAAAAATATCAAGAGACCACATTTGCTCAGAAAGGAATGGGGATCTCAAAAATAAACACCCTCTATATTAACTTTCTTGTTTCTTGATCATCAGCTGATATTCTTGTCCACTCTCTGTCGACTAACAACCTGTTATGTTAGCCTTTATGTTTCATATCCCAAAGAACACGGCGGTTTTGTACTAGACTTATCAACAATTCCGTAGAAGTACTGCCCATGTCGTCTAAAAATTAGAATTCTTCAAGGAAAATAGCCCTTCCGTGTCCAACTGTCCAATGCTCAACTCAAGCAGCGGCGCCGCGTGCGATTTGATTGATTGATCAAATAGTTTGACCGCTAGTGCCGCTCGAAAGCCCGGTGTGCCGCTATCTCCGCGAGAAGTCGTCTACGTGTGACACGTGCATTCCATGCATTTGTTTGATTCTGCCGCTCGTGCCGCCCGAGCCGGAGGCTCTGCGCGGCGCCGTCCACGCAAGTCGTCGCGTAACACTTATAGTTTCGCGACAAATTCACCGTAAATTTCGTGTTCCTGGTTCTGATCAAAAAAGCGAAAAAAGAGAGAGAAATTCGCCCTTAAAATGAATTTCCTACTTTGCTTCCTCTTTCGATTTATCTTTACGATTGGAATGATACTTGCTGTGATAATTAGCATTTTGCGATGGAAGAATACGGAAGACCCGGTTTTTCCTAATTCATAAAATTTTGATCAACAGCTACCTATATAGATATATTTTTTTTTTGATCAAGTTGCATCAAAATTTTGTGACAACTTTGATTTGATCAATGTTTTAAAATAATATTTATTGCAAAATGAAAAACGCCGGACATTTGGGCTTTAAGTCGATTTCGCACAAGTATGATTTTTACCGGCTGATTTCTTTCGAGCAAAATATTGAGAAGCACGGAGCTTTTTCTATAATATCATTGTCATTAATGTTAAACATTGGTTTGTACTTCTGTATCAGCACGTGAGTACATTGCACCAAGCATCTACATTATATTATAATTTTTAATGTAATGAATTATATATATCATTTTAACGTTTTTATATTATTTTAGCCGCTAAACGGAAGACCAGATCGTGTCAATTTCATGATGGCTATACTTATGGAATTAACAACAAATACGGATCAGGCAAAACGTAATAATCACTTTCTAGCAGGTTTGTTTCTGGGTGCAAGCTTTATTTTCTGAATGCAAATCGGAAAATATCCCTTACAGCGCATGAACCAATTATCTGTGATAACAGATCATTCGCACATGCCTCGAATCGTATTTTATATTGCCATTTACTAATCGTTGACATCTATCTATCTATTCCCCGCAATTTTGCTTTTGTGTTCAGAGAAACAGATTTGAGCAAAATAATTGCCAAGTGACAATCGTAATATGAAGCTTTCACCAATTTCAAATGATAAAATATCAATGAGGGTATGAGAACGTGTTAAGAGCCTTCAGACGGACGAATATCAATGTTTGCTCAGACAGCAGAGCTGCTCTGACTGATAGAGTGTATTCTGCGCTGATGTCTGAGTGTGGGTTAGTTTGGGCCTTGGCCGGGCATAATAGGATTAGTTTTGTTTGGAGTTTGGGAAACAGGGAGAATGATCGTCTGACCCGACAAGGTTCTGCAATGCGTCCAATGGGACTTGAGCATGTAATATATAAGTAATACGACGAATGTGCGGGCCATTAATCTATGGCGGATTACTCCAGGAATGAGGCAGGCTGAACTACTCTTGGAGATTCAGCGCCTTGTAGGGCGAGGACCTTCATGACCCCTGAGGCTTGTGACGGGACTCCTGTCAGAGCACTGTCATATACTTTCAAATCTGCTGCTTCTATAGAAATCGTTAGTTTTCGAAATATAAATTTAAAAAAATAGTAGGGTATAGAAAACATGAAATGCGCTATAAGAACCTGATAATTTCAAGATTTCTACTCTATTGAATAATGAAAACAGCAGTTTCCTATCTTATTTGGTTATATTTTTGAATCGCGATTTTGTGAGGATCTGCAATTTAGAACTTTTTCGCGAAATTTTTGTGAAAAACTGGAAATCCAGTTCGGCTAGAGGAAAATTGATAGATTAGTAAACTCATTTTTATTGATTTTAAAATTTTCCGATTTTTTGAGGGAAGGTAACGAAAATTTTATTCGACAAATCGATTTTCTAAATTTTCTAGAAAAATCACATTTTCTGACCCGATACTGATACCACCGTCTATAGATATTCTAATAAGTCCGCTCACTCGAGCGTGCCGCGGAAAATTTCCCTCCTGGCTGCGCAAATCCCTCTCCAATCGGCTACACGTCAATGTCACGGCTTAGCCGTGACTCAGTTTTCGCAAGTACTCGTGATCGGACGATGTGAATTTATTTTTACGGAATAGTTTTCGCACGCTTTACGCTATTTAAAAAATATATAAGGTTAAGATGGATAAGCGTAGTTTTTCTTATTGTACTGTTGATGAATGTTGTGTAACTACACGTGATCTCTCTCTCTTTCTCTCTTATGGAATTGGAATTTTGATGAGACGAAGTGAAACTAACCCAAAGTTGATTGGACGACTAACCCAAACTAACCAAATCTATTCAAATTGGTTATGGCATATCGGAACCTGATCAAATGACTAAAATAAGTTGAGACTAAGTGAAACTTACCGAAAGTTGATTAGACGACTAACCAAAACTAACCAAATGTATTAAAATTGATTATAACGTATCGGAACCGGTTCAA
>MU182769.1:166647-199028 GCA_016904865.1 Pissodes strobi
ATCGGAATCGGTTCAAATGTCTAAAATAAGTTGAGACTAAGTGAAACTAACCGAAAGTGGATTCGACGACTAACCCAATCTAACCAAATCTATTAAAATAGAATATAACCTATCGGAACCGGTTGAAATGACTAAAATAAACTGAGACAGAATAAAACTAACTGAAAGTCGATTCGGCGACTAACCCAAACTAACCAAATCTATTAAAATTGGTTATAGCATATCGGAATCTAATCAAATGACTAAAATAAATTGAGACTTAGTGAAACTATCCGAAAGTTGATTAGACGACTAACCAAAACTAACCAAATGTATTAAAATTAATTATAACGTAACGGAACCGGCTCATATAAATAAAATGAGTTGAAACTCGATAAAGAAGTATTCACATCAATCACGTGTACTGTGCTACTCGCTACGCGCGCTTGTATTGAGTATCCCAGATTAAGCAAAAATAATCGAAACTAACTTTAATTAATCAAACAAGCTCATTAGACGGTCGCGCTACACGCTTAAACAACCCTGCCTAACACAAAACCAAAATTAACCCCAACTAACAAACATAACAAAAAAAATAAAACATATCTTGTCACCGGCGGGAATCGAACCCGGGCCGTAGTATCACAAGCACAGAAGCTGATCCTGAAACGCAACTGCGCATGATTGCAAATAGTTATACCGCAGATGCTAGACGCTTGTATAGAAATGCAAGGAATATAAGGAAATAAAATATAGTCAGCAAGAGAAATAATCATGCGCCTCAAATCGTCTTCTCGACCTTTGATATAGATCAATGAATAATATCAATTCTTATCAGCTTAATATCACTATCGCTTTGCCTCGCTTTAATAAGTTATATAAAATAATAATATCAGGAATAATAGATATTGGTTTAAATTCAGCACAACACAACTATTGTCTAACATAAAATTGTCAAACAGAAAAATGTACCACTTTAATTTAAAACCGTATAGAATTAAAGAATAAATCTGGCAACACAGCCTTGTCTACAAACCTGCCCTGCGCCGTCTGCGAGATTTCAATAAAAACAAAACAATACATTGAAAGTCAACAGAAAAAAAAGTAGCAATTACAGTAGATTTGTACATGATTTTTTATAAAAAAAAAGTCACGGGTAGCACAACATTACAGGATAGAAGTGAATGCTTCGTTAGCGAGTCTCAACATTTTACTTTTTTGAGCCGGTTTCGATACGTTATAATCAATTTTAATAGATTTGGTTAGTTTTGGTTAGACATAATCAACTTTCAGTTAGTTTCACTTAGTCTCAACTTATTTTAGTCATTTGAGTCGGTTCCGATACGTTATAATCAATTTTAATAGATTTGGTTAGTTTTTGTTAGTCGTCTAATCAACTTTCGGTTAATTTCTCTTAGTCTCAACTTATTTTAGCCATTTGAGTCGGTTCCGGTCGTCATAATCAATTTTAATAGATTTGGTTAGTTTGGGTTAGTTGTCGAATCAACTTTCGGTTAGTTTCACTTAGTCTCAGCTTATTTTAGACATTTGAACCGGTTCCGATACGATGTAATCAATTTTAATACATTTGGTTAGTTTTGGTTAGTCGTCTAATCAACTTCCGGTTAGTTTAACTTAGTCTCAACTTATTTTAGTCATTTGAGTCGGTTAAGATACCTTATAATCAATTTTAATAGATTTGGTTAGTTTGGGTTAGTCGTCGATCAACTTTCGGTTAGTTTCACTTAGTCTCACTTATTTTAGTCATTTGAACCGGTTCCGATATGTGATAATCTATGATTTGGTTAGTTTGGGTGAGTCGTCGAATCAGATTTCGGTTAGTTTCACTTAGTCGCAACTTGTTTTAGTCATTTGAACCAGTTGCGATAAGTTATAATCAATTTTAATAGATTTGGTTAGTTTGGATTAGTCCTCTAATCAACTTTCGGTTAGTTTAATTTCGAGAGAGAGAGAGAGAGAGAGTCATATACTTTATCTCTCTTGCGAGACGAAAATTTCAAAGCGTGTCGTTACATGCATGGCTTTGAAAAATCACTCATGAATCCAAAGAATATCAAAATAGCGTGAAATTTGTGGATTTATAATATTTACCTTCACCCAAATTATGTATATAAGTTGAGTTATATATGAGTATAAGTAAGTTTGATCGCTGTTTTAACTACTAATTAAGAATAAAAAACCCTGGAAAACACTTTTAATGTTTGGGTTAAGATATGGGTGTAGCACGGGTTAGTTGGTGTTTTCAATTTTTTTTTGTTAAAGACGACATCCACTGTGACAACGCATTTGTCATATTAATAACAAAATATTATAAGATATCGATAACTATCGACAGCCGAAAATATCAGGTTAAAATTGTTCTATTGTCGCGATTTTCCTGTTATATTTTGTAATTTGTGTTCGTAATCAAACAATACCAGTTGTTTTTGGGTTTCGTATTAACTTTATATACCTACTGGTATTTTTATCCATATCGTAGATAATATTTCGTTTATTATTTACTTATTTATTATAATAATAAATAACTATTACAAAGTAGTATCATTAATGAGCTATAAATGAGACAGAGAATGTCAATAATTGTTCATAACAAATAAATAATCCAAACATTAATACATAATCATATTCATATCATTTATTCCTAATAGAACGCTCCCCGTATAAAAATAATCGGCAGCGGCAGTTTGACTATTCATATTGATCGTACACCGTAGCTGCACGCATACGTCTGCTGTACCGTGGCCGAGTGTGTTCAAGGCCAACGGCAGTATTTTCCACGGCACGCTGGAGTGAGCGGACTTATTAGAATATCTATAGACGGTGCTGATACTTTCGAATCTGCTGATACTTTCGAATCTGCTGAATTCGAAAATGATCACCGTTTGCTGTAGAAATGCTTTCTTTTCCAAATATGATTTATTTTTTAATTTGTCCTTTATATTGAATAGTGAAAACCGCACGTCTACGCAATCGCATGGGGAACCGGCAGTAAGATAGTATAATCGCTAAGAAGAGAGCAGATGTGACAATTCTTCTTTTGCCAATGTAGACTAGCTTCATTTAATTGACCGCGGGACCATATTAGCAATTAGAGAGAGATTATTAAATACGCTAGTGAATGACGTTTTGTCGGCAGGTGAAAACCAATCTAAGATCAAATAATAATAATCACAAGTCGTACATTGATAAATCAGGTAATTATATAATGTTCCTTCCTTTAGTTTTAAATTCATAATAATTGTGATGTGTTCCAGAATATATGAAATATAAGGCTTCCCTGCGCCGCGCCGCGCCAACGAGTAAAATGATCCCGCAAATTGGCGCTCGAATTGCTAAAATTACGAATGATTAAAATGACGATTACCAAATCCATCAAATCCGATAGAGCGTAGTAAACGGTAAAACTAGCATATACTAAAATTTTACAAAATAAATAAAACCTTTTATTTGTAGATTTCATAAAAATGGAAGCCGCAATCGATATCCTAGATGAAAAATCGGAAAATCACATTCTACAGGGAAACGAACGACGAAGGGCATGCGTGAGTTGCTACGCCAAGCTCGTTGAGACATCGGGACGAAAAATAGCTAAAAATCGTGGCACTCGAACGAAACTGTCGTGCGTAAAATGCGCAAGGTTTTTTTGTTTAAAATGTTTTTTTGAAAGACATTATTCAGCTCTAAATTAGAAAATAGATTTGGAAAAATCGACATATGTATTTTTTCAACTCCCGGAAGTTATACTTTCCACGTATAGGTCAAATGCAGCTCAGGAACATAAATAGACTGTATCGCATAAACGAATGGCCGGCGCGGCCTCAAGCGAATTTAGAACTATATGCACCTTGTGTCCATTGTAAACTATTTTTTTTATTAATTCGGAGAACTGGGGGCAGCCTCTATGCGATACGTCAATTAAATAAATTAATGTAAATTTTTAAGAAACTAAATTTAATTAATCTTAAGGTAAATGAGGTTTTTTTATTTACATATTTCAGGTTAAGCTAAGCGATTATTGGATAATTTAATATATCATCCGCATTTCTGGTAGCTAATTACGGCCCTAGAAGGGGAAAAGTGTCGTTTGCCTCATATAGAAAGACTAGTTTTAATTGAGCTAATTTTTAAATAATCATAGGACAGTGGTGTAACGGAGAGATGTGAAGAGGTAAATTGCACATGCCAGTGGTAAACACTGGAATGCGTTTATATTCAAAGAAATAGGTAAGTGAGCCCCGCCATCCATTCCTGGAGTATGATACCTTAAGGTCTTCTGAAGAAGCGCGAATTTCTGGAACTCTTCAGGTGGACAACACATTGCCCATGACCAGACCAGATTTCACATGCTCGATAGGGATGCGTCAGGTCCACATGCGGCTCCGAAACGAATAGTGGTACTGGGATGTACCACTGTTAAGTCTGGTAGAGTTAATTTTGCGCTGGTGTCTGAGTGTAGGAACGCCTTGGGGGTATTGACCGGGCATAATAGAGTCGGTTTTGTTTGAATGTCGGGACAGTCCAATATCTCGGAAGCTGTGTGCCTGTGGTAAAGAGACCCGACTTCCGCCGGGCTGGTATGTGAGTGGGTGCAAAATGCAAAATAAGCCCAGACAGGTGGTCTTCGTAAAAGCGATCACGCCTACGCTGTAAAATTCATTCATTCATTTACTCATTGATTAATGAAGGATACTACGCCACTATTTAATGAAGCGTATCTTGACGAAATTGTTTTTTCGAATGTCGATAAAAATTTGCAAATTTCGAACCTGGCGTCCAACCCAGAGCGATTAGCAAGAAATGAAGCTGCGGGAATAGTTGCTTCAGACATGTCGAATTGTACACTCGGAATATTGGTCTCAGAAGTGTCCTGCTCGTCCTCTCAAATAAAGATTGAAAACTATGCCTCATCCTAACGATATATCCCAAATTATTCCATTCAGAATCGGTTTCGTCATCGTGAAATCACTTTATATTCCCATAAATTCAGCTTCTTGATTACGCTTCTTAACCCGAATCATCGAAATCCACCAATTCAAAATCGAATTCTCTTTTACTGCAAGCCTTTTGTATTTTTTTGCACCTCAACATTTCATTCTCTAGTTGGACCAAGACAGTGATATTTTTTACTTCATGCTTCGGGTTCTGGAATCTGGAAATGGTGAGAGGGTGGCCTTGAAAGGCCACGGCACTTAGGTCCCATTGGACCCCCTGTGCGTCCTCCCTAGGTCAACCAATCCATCTAGGCCATCGCCCAGCCTTGTGTTGTAAAAAAGGCGGCGATGTTGCCTGAGGAGGCTGTTCTGTGAAAAGCCACGGTTGGCCATCGTTCTCCCAAAAGTGATTCCCTTAGTTCCGAAACAGCGTCGCAATCGCAGAGCAGATGCTCTACTGTTTCGTCCTCCCGTTCACAGCCTCTGCATAAATATGTCTCGCATAATCTTATTGTGTGGAGATGTTTCCTTACCTGGCAGTGTCCAGTCAGAATGCCTGCCATGAGTCGTAGGGTCTTCCTTGACATATCCAGGTATGCGTTTGCTGCAGACTCATTAGGGTAGCTTAATAGCTCCCTGGCCAGTCGACAGTTAGTTGTTTTATCCCATCTTGCCCTAAAGTCTTCATGGGTGATCTTTTTTATCATATGTATCGTCGTCGCGATAGGTAGGTTTGAAGGGCCGGCTCCCATAATGTTTGAACCGGCTGCCTTTCTAGCCAATTTATCCGCTGATCTGTTACCTTCGCACTGTGCACGTCCTTTAATCCAGTGCACAGAAATTCTGTTTTTGCGGGCGGCATCCTCCAGTGAATTATGGCATTTTAGTACTGACCTGGCTGTAAGTTTATACCTTTTCAAGGCCAGTAGTGCTTGTCTACTGTCCGTGTAGATTTTAATAGTCTTGTCCTCAGTATTCCTGCGAACATTCTCTTTTGCGGCAATATGGATATTGCAGCAAGTTCAGACTGAACTATACTTGCGTGTCCCTCCATAGACCATTTGAGTTCAATTCGAAAGCTTCTGGAGTAAATTCCACAGCCTGCTCCTTCCTGGGTTTTTGAGCCATCCACGAAAATGTTAGCCGCACCTTCGGTTATGGTTCAATTAGTTTTATTTGTACATCATATAGTTTGTCGAAGACAAACTTGGGAGGTATGCTATCTGCACTGGCCTGCAGTAGTGACTGCCTCTTCCCACAGGTGGCGTCTAGTCTCTCCACATTCTATGCTGGGTTGCACACCAACAACTTTGAGCCTTAGCAATGCAGTCAAAGCCACCTCTCTTAGATAAATATCTAGGGGAGGCAGGCACAACATTACTTCCATGGCTCTGATTGGGGTTGTTCTCATAGCTCCCGTTACAGTTAGGCAGACAGTTTTCTGTACCTGACTAAGCTTAAACATTGCCGTTTTTTGTTGACTCTTGGGCCACCAAACTACGGCTCCATAGACAATCATAGGTCTTATGATGGCAGTATAGATCCACATTACGACCCTGGGTTTCATTCCTCAGGTTTTACCGACGGTCCTGTTGCACTCGTCATAAGAGATGTATGCCTTCTTTAGTATTCGTTACAAATGAAGATTCCAGGTTAATTTAGCATCGAAGGTGACCCCAAGATATTTTACCTCAGATGCAAAATTTAGTTGTGTGTTTAGGAGGGTCGGAGGCCGTAGTGGCTCCGTCCTCCTTTTTCTGGTGAAGAGCACCATCTCCGTCTTCCTGGGGTTTACAGACAGGGAGTGCTCCCTACACCACTCTTCGACTAAGCGAAGGGCACTCTGCATTCGATTATGCTTCGGGTTGTAGGATGAATAAGCTCGGACCACACTTGGAAGTTGTTGCTTACTGGAATTGCGCCCTCATGCTACCCTCGATTATTTTAGAAATTACCATACAACCCAGAAACAACTTGCAAGTAAGTATTATGATTTATTGCCGACATTTTAGATTTCTGAGATGTTCCAATTATCGAAAAAGTGGATGTCATGGGAAGGGATACATAATAGAGGGCCAAGGCCATGAATCTTTTGTTTTGCTAAACGAACACGATCACCCACCAGATTACTTATTGGAAAACAAAATAAAAATTATGGATACGTTGAAACAGTACGCGGCAACGTTGCCCGGCAAGCCCATTGATATCTACAACAGCGTTTATTCCATGTAAATATGCCAAATATTATATTTTTAAATTACGAATTTAGATGTGTTTGGAGTCTGGTAGCTTGTTAAAATGGTCAGAAAAAACACCTTGTATAATTGGCCAAAATGTTTATACATTTTATTAATGTGTTTTAATTATTTTAGATATCCGGAGATAGAGAAAGTATGGCCTTTTTCCAAAGCTGTGAGAACTATAAATAAAATCCGACAGGAATCTGGATTTGATAAATAAATTGATAGTAATAATATATACAATTAATAAAATACTACAAAATTAATATTGTTAATGTATTTTATGTTTGTAACTGCCACTTGATACATGTATGATTTTATATTGTGATAGTGGACAAACACAAAATTGCTTTATCTAATTTTAGGTATCCGAACTAACCTAATTCGCACGCCTACATATCATGGAGGATATACTTACGGAATGTATAGCGGCAACACTGCATCAAAAATGTAGGTATTTTTTATGTATATATCAACGGATCTTAACATTTTCGTTCTTCTTAAAGCCTGTTGCAACATCTCCTGTTTCCTCCGTAGACATCTGTTAAAAATCATGATGATCCATTTCGAAAACCTGCTAGTGTTAATGTGTTAGTCGAAGGCTTCTGTCCACTGGCCATTTTATGACACTCAAAGAGACTATTGAACCCAATATGCCATGGCACTGTTGCCAGGAAGACCAGATTGAAAATCTCTACCAGCCGTCCTAAAAGTCACTACTTTGTCGCTACAAATCCGTTTTCCAGGCAGAAGTTCTGGCCATAAAATGCACTCTGGTACATTTGGACCTATGAGTCTAAGGTTGTCTGGGAATGTCAATCTATCCTAAAGCAACTGATCGTAATGTGGGTGCCGGAACACGAAGGTGTAGATGGAAACGATGAGCCGCAACTCCATTCTACGGACTCGAAGCATTCTGTGGCGTGGACGTGGACGACTTCAAAACGTGAAAAAAAAAAACAAAAAGAGTTCTATTGGAGCAATACATCGGGCCAAAGGCAAGCGAAGAATTTTTTGAGTCAAGCACCGTCTATAGACGGTGCTTAGGCTGAGGTGCAGAAAGGCCTAAACGATCCGTCATCCAAATTCGAAAATGACGTTGATTGTTTTCAATTCATTATAAATTGTTCAATGAAAGTATTCGCATTCAGAATCATCTAGGAAACGTGCGGTTGCAGTCTGAAGCCTATTTGAGTTTGGCATGATATGAAAGTATCGTTTAAAAAAATCCAACATCTGCATAATTATTGTAATTAAATTGCGTTGAGAATCAATCGCTCAAATTTGAATTTGTTCTTAATTTAAGTGACTCATTGCTGAGGAACAGATTGCACTAACATCCTTTCTCCCCAAAGCAGTGTAGAAAGCAATCGATCAATACATAAGAAGCGAAACTCTAACGAGAACACCGCTCCATCCTAGGCACTTCGCCTACCAAGCAGGCAAATCTGCACTGTCTAGTTGAAGACATAGAAAAGACAATCGAATGGTAGGAGCATTTGATAACACCTCACATCAGTCCATCAGAAGAGCACTTCAAGAGTGGGAAGTTGAGCTCCCAATCATAAGATGGGCAGAAACAATGCTAAAGCACCGCTTCGTAACATCAGAAGTAAACGGAGCGTCAACAACCGTCAGCCCTCAAGGAGGTGTTCTCTGCCCCCAACTGTGGACACTAGTAGTGGATAAAATCCTTACCACTCTGAGTAGAATTGGATTTATAGTTCTAAGCTACGCAGACGATCTAGTAGTAATAATAAAGGGCAAACATGAATGCGTAATTTCAAACCGCATGCAAAATGCCCTAAACATCATCAAGAATTGGAGCGAAGGGGAGGGACTCTCCATAAATCCTAGGAAAACCATTCTTGTCCCGTTTACAAAAGAAGGAAGCGCCCATCCTACATGGAACACAGTTAACTTTTTCCACAGAGTTAAAATATTTAGGGGGTCACACTGAACCGTAAACTTACCTGAAACAAGCATCTTAGAAAACACCACCTCTAAAGGCCTTGCGACAATCTGGACATGCCGCAAAACCAAAAATGGTATATTAAATTTACCAAACAATAATAAAGCCCATGGTCACCTATGCCTCGCTGGTATGGTGGCTAAAAATGCAGCAGGTCACCGCTCGGATCAAACTTAATGAAGTGCAAAAACTGATATGCCTGGGAGTAACAGGGACAATGTTAACGTGCCCTACTGCAGCCTTAGATGTACTGCTGAACATACCTCCTCTTCATCTCAGTGTGAAGAGGGAGGCGATTATCAGTGATCACAGGCTATTCCAAATAGGCAAATTCAAGCCTGGAGATTTGACCGGCCACCTGCGCATCTTGGACCTAGATGTCCCATTCGCAGTGGTTATTGATGACCGCCAATCATGGGAGAGTAAAAAACTACCTTAGGCCGATAACGCAGCGGTGTCGTGCACAGATGGTTCGAAACCCGCGAAAGGAGCAGGATTGGGCATTTCAGGTCCAAACTGTAAGCTTTCCAAACCGCTAGGCAAATATATAACCATCTTCCAAGCGGAATTGCTTGCCATAAATGTACAGAAGAGTGCCTCACACCAAGACTTCACAGAAAGCACATCTACATATTTTCAGACAGCCAGGCGGCTCTAAAAGCTCTAAAAGCTTTCAAGTGTACGTCAAAGCTAGTCTGGGAATGTAAGCAAACCCTAAATCAACTAGCAACACGTAACCAGGTAACATTAATGTGGGTTCCTGGCCATAGAGGCATAGAGGGCAATGAAAAAGCAGACTGCCTTGCGAAAGAAGGAGCTGGATCACCATATTATGGTCCACAACCCTACTGTGGCCTTATAAAGAGCCACATCACCGAAGAACTAAATAAACGGGAAAAAACCAACTGCTGTTCTACTGGAGAAACACTCCAGGACTAAGACAGGCGAAAAGGTTTATCACCATCTCTGCGAAAAGAGCAGAACAGCTTTTAGACATGATCAGAGCAGATATTAGAACTGCTCATTGGACACTGCCCGGTCAAATACCACCTAAAGGCAATAGGCAAAGCAGAAGATGATCAATGCAGAATTTGCAATAATGCAACTGAAACCTCAGAACATCTACTCTGCCAATGTCCAACCCAACTCTGCAAAAGGCTCAAATACCTTGAAGGAATACAGCTATCACCTCTAGAAGTGAGTCGACTACCTCCCAAGAAAATAGCTTCGTTTGGAAGAAGCCTATGCCTCTTGGACACAAATTAATTTGTAGTCATGCACAAAATATCTAGCCGAAACGACTATCTATCAATCTACAACAGATTGAACTCAGAAATAATAAGGAGCTGTATAACGTCATCGAAATTGATGGGATATAGCCAGTGAAGTAGAACTGAGAAAATTGAAACGAAATGTTTCAGTTGAATAAGGAACATAGCCAATGTCTGTATCTGCCTGTCTGTCATGACAGACTTCTAGATCTCAAACCATTCCACGTGGAAGATTGAAACTCTCAAATTTGCAATTTTAGCCCGCTATTCGATTGTTGACAGTGCTCGTTCGTTGACAAATGGATCCAGTTCAAGCTCACTAAGCATTATCAGATTTGTCTTTTTGATGTCATATCGCTTTTAGTGCTCCAATTTCAAACTGCAAGCAGCATATGATTACGAAACTCTACAGTTCGAATCGTGTAATTGTCCTACCGTTGTTGATTAAGTATCTCAGGAAATAAATTGGTTCTAAATCTGGCAAAGGTAGAAAATAGGGAACATCCTTCATATAGTAATCATTAACATCTTTAAATCATCTTTACAACCAAAACCACATGCACTATCGTGGCGTCTTCGTTACTACCGACCGTATTTATATGTTTGTCTAATTCAACATGTGGCGGACCTGAAAATGTTAAGATCGGTTACATTTCGTTTAATTTCACGTGGAAAATCAATAAGCAATGAAATATTTTTAGATACTTGAGATGTTCAGGTTACAAGAGCACGGGATGTCGAGGAAAAGGCTATTTAATAAGGGGAGAAGGCATTGAAAGTTTCGTCCTGCTGGACGAACATAGCCATCCGCCGAATTTCCTTATGGAAAGGCGATCGGAAATAGCTAAGACTTTAAAGGAGTTTGCTATTACCATTCCAGGAAAGCCGATTGAGGTGTACAATAGTGTGGTTTCAATGTGAGTATTTTTAATGCTTCAATGTATACTTTAAAATGAATATTTTTATAATTAAAATTTTTCTTTCATTCCACAAACTTGATATTAGATTCATCTAGTGGAATCCAGAGTGCGATTATTTTAGAATTTTCGTTAACGATAGAGCTTTCCAGTTTCCTCTTGCCAGATTTTTCAAATTTTGCTGGGCATATCGAGCAGTTCCTTTAAATTACTTCTTGAGGAAAAATCGTTGCACATTTTCATTAACTTTTTGCCCGGAAATAGTTCACGACCAATTGCAATTTGTTTGGTAGTTCGTATTGGAAAAATTGCATTCGATTGTAAAATATGTTTCTAGGAAAGTTGTCCGAAAACAATTGACCGAAATGAAATTTCTCCCACTCTTCTTTTACAATCTATTAGATACGAATAAATAATATCTTAGTACGTTAAATTGTGAGCAATGCCAAGTAGAAATGCGTCAGAACCCTTGGAAAACCACTCAGTGCGTGCGTGGGGTTGGGGCGCTATTCTAAGAATTACTAAACCCTTCTTTCCTTGTTTCTCCACTCTCGGTTTAAGTTTTTCAATTTCTAGTTTTAGGCATATCTTTTGTATTTCCCGATTCCACCTTGGAACATCTTACTAAGGCGTATCCTATGGCGTCTACCCTGTTACAATACTGAAATATACTGGTCATTTTTCCGTTTTTGGTATACTTTCTATAGCATACTTCGCCAGTTAATACTTGCTATAGAAAATAGACTAAAATTCTATGTTTATAAGCTAGCCATCTTCCGATATGTGGAATTAAGCTCTTTGTCCATTCCAGGGGGATTGATATCTCTCTCTTGTCTCTTTCTGCCGTAATCTAAGAGGTACTTTCCTTCGGCCTACCTTCTGGGGGATCCTTCTTCTCATTTTCATACTTTGATCAGAGATGTTTATACACCATTAAACATACAGGCCTAATCTTTTTGGTTTGCCACCCTTGTGTGTCAGGGCCAGTTTGGCAGTTTTCCATATCTTTGGAAGTTGGAGTAAGTAATCTAATAGGTGCCTTAAGGCCTCTGGTGTTTGTTTTGAGAATTCTCTTAATGCCTCATGGCATTCGTCTGGTCGTACTGCTTTCCCAATTTTTATTTTTTCTGTTACCGATATTTTCTATGGTGAGATCTATGGAATGCCATATGTCTCTATGGAGGTCATTTCATCTCAGACCAACTAGAGGTTTGGTACGTGACCTCTCCGATTTTGATAATTTTTGGCACAGTCATTCTAACCATCTAGTAGCTGAAAAATCCCAATTTCACAATTTTTCTGAAAAAGTATTTTTTTAATTGATTTTTCAGAATCAAAAAAGTGATAATTTTCTCTAAACATATACTAAGAGAAATCGAGATAATTTAAGAACTACTTACACTAGAGCAATGAGTTATGTCTAATTTAAAAGGTCTTGAAAATGTATTTCGAATGAGGTACCACTCAAAATTTTTGAAAAAACAAATTTTTAAAGAAATGATTTTTGTTTTGTCATTATTTTCGCAACATATTTCAGGTAGGAGGAATAATAGGAACAAGGTGAAAAAAATAGCATTTATTTTGATAAATGTAACACAAATAACGCCTATGACTTTTAATAGAAACAAAATTTTACAAAAAATCCAAAATCCTCCATATATTTAAATTACATTTTAGCTCTAATATTTTTTTTGTTAAAATTTTTGAAGAACTTAACATTTCTTCTTTATGAAGACGTGTGAAAGTTCGACCTGTAGCAGTAACCGGCTGAACCTTGTTTAATAATCTCTTTTAATTACTAAAATATCCTTTGGGCATAGGATAATGAAATAAGGATTTTTCATTTTTTCCAATAATACACACTAACCTCCACAAGTCATACTGAAAGGTTACAAAACCAGATTGAAGAAACATTAATTCATTATTTGTAAAATTAGAAATATTCAATTGGACTGCGGTTTCTGAGCACTGCAAGGATTTTCTTGCAGAGAACACAACCAACGGCGGTAGGTTACCAAATTAAATGCCAATAAAAATATTGAAACTTATGGTCTTGTTGATTTTTTTCTTGGAGGGGGTGGGGGGTAGGATGGTTAAGGCGCTCCTGTCAAGTAAGAATTTCAACAAGTTTCTGCTTGAAAAAATAGCAAACGTCGAAACTTTTGACCTTGTCGATTTTTTTTTCTAAGAAGGAATGGGGAGTGGGAATGTTGAGGAAGATGGGCGGTAGGATGGTTAGGTTTTTGTTTCGGGTTTACTTTAAAAACACGAAAGGAAGTTTCGGGTCTCGGGTTTTTATTAAATTATTTTGCATTCAACATTTTCCAGAAAAATCATGCTCAAAATATTGAAAGTAGTTTAATCGATTAAATTCATAGTTCTCGTGATATAATATATGACTATTTTATTATCTAACTCTCATATTAACTGATTTTTTAAAGCATTTCGAAATGTAAAATTTACAAATTAGATCCTGCACAATATTATACTTCCCAGGTTTCAGTTAGGGTGCCATGTTAAAAACCGCAGGTGTAAAATTAGAATTGTTAACTAATATTGATATGTTACATTTTTGATTTATTAAATTATCCTAAACTATTTATCTGATCTTTTTATATTATTTTTTTTTTAAGCATTTCGAAATGCATCTTAAAATTTGCAAATTAGGTTCTGACCAATATAATACTTCCCCAGGTTTAAGCTGGGATACCATGTTAAAAACCACATGTTTAAAATTAGAATTGTTGACTGATATTGATGTTACCATTTCTTTAAAAGTAATGCTAAAGGTATTTCTTGAATTATACTAGACTCTTAACTAACGTTCTTATATTATCTGATTTTTTGAAGCATGTATGTTAAAAAATTACAAAATAGATCCTGCACAATATTATACTACCCCAGCTTTAAGTTGGGGTGCAATTTTAAAATCCACAAGTTTAAAATTAGAAATGTTAACTGATATTGATATGTTACATTTCTTTAAAATTAGTGTTTGAGGTGGTATATGTCCTGGCAGTGTTCGGAAATCTGAAACCAATATCTCGTTTCTTCAAAATTTTGATCACGCGAAACTTCCTTCATGTGTAATGTATTTGTACGCAACGAATTTGTATGGACACAGTATGTGATACTGGTTACGTATTCGAAGTACATATGAAATATCCTTTAAATTTACATGAAAAAGATAATGAGCTACCTTTTTTGACTGAAATTACTTCCTGTTAAGTAAGAATTTCAACAAGTTTCTCCTTTCTGGTCTTATTGATTTTTATTCCTGGGAAGAGGTGGCGAGTGGGGATATGGAGAAGGATGAGTAGTAGATTGGTTGAAATAAAACAGAAAACACTGTAATTTTTTCAAATTGTTAATATTTTTCCCTATGAACCCATCGTGTCTCCATCCCGAAATTTGGTGAATATCTTCCTATAATATTGACAAAAATAATATAATAAAAAAAAAGTAAAATAATAATTCTTTGAATAATATGATTTTTTTAATTTTCAAAATTTTTTTGAACACCCATATTGAATGGCACCTCATTTGAAAGGTATTTTCAAGACCTCTATCTCACTCTGGTGTAAGTAGTTCTTAAGATATCTTGATTTCTTTTAATATATGTTTAGGGAAATAGTTACTTATTGATGTTTAAACATTAATTTAAAAAACTGCTTATCAGATAAATTTGAAATTTTGGATTTTTCATCTACTAGATGTAATAAAAATTGTAAAAATCAGTGAGGTGGTCTGCCAAATCTCCTTTTATTTTGGTTGGTTTGATGTGAAATGTTCCATGGGTGTTGATAGTGTTTCATGTCTTAGATACATCTATTACTTCTTTCGTTTTTTTTCATTAGACAATTTAAAAGCTCTTTAATAATTTTGTGTCTCTTGCCCTCATTTAGATATTCGCATAATTTTGTCGAATTGCTTCGCTATTCTGTTTTTATATCGGATTTACTTTAAAGACACGAAAGGAAGTTAACAATTAACCAAACTTTGTAAGCGCCTCAGTAAACTCTGAAAAATGGTGTTTTTATTGCTTTTCTTTTCTGTTTAAATCGTTTTGTTTAGTTCTTTTTTGTTCTGTTTATATGCCCTAATCCAAACCAACCCAATCATAAAAAGAAAGCAGCACTTACGCGCGCCTTTATTTTTAAAATGCTATTCATAATTATTATAAAATTTTTTTGTTTCATAAATTATTATTCGGTTACATATTAACTTCTTAAAATATTTGTGTCATATTATTATTTTCTTTTGTACTTATGTAAGATTTATGAATTCATGTTGTTTTGCTTTCAGTTACCCTGAAGTCCAGCAGATTTGGCCGTTCTCTAGAGCTGTTCGTACCATTAATCGAATTAGACAAAGAACTGGATTTATGAGAACACCATCAAGTGTTTAGTACTTTTATTGTCTTATTGACAAATCGCTTTTTTCAAATTTAATTATCTTACTGTTTATATATCCATTTTGTTCTTATTGTCAGAATAACTCGCTCCAACCTAAGCGAACAACATTTAGAATAAACCACTTGGGTACCAATGATATCGAATCCTGATTTTTTTACTGTGATGAATAGTTTGCAGAGTAGCTTTCTCAATTAAAAAAATATGGAATAATCACTAGGGACGCGTCGATTTTAATTTTCTTGTGCCTTTTGTGACCTGAAGAATGGTCGAGCTTAGCCAAAAATGAAAATTGCCAGAAATCAAAGAAAACTTAGTACTTACCAAAAAATTAGTCAATTATGATTTTTTTTCGAAATTCGGATTTATTAATGAACACAGAGATACCCTAAAAAAATTTCAATGTTAATACACCGTATCATGAACTTGGTAAAGGAAAATAAATACAGGCTAGCAAGGCTGATTTAGTCCGACTGGAATTTTTCTTGTGGGAATATTTAAAAACTAAAATCCACGAAACAACCCCCGAGCATATTGGTGAATTGAAAGAGCGAATAAGGTTATGTAGTTGCCAGGAAGTCAATGTACCACATTTTCATTCAGTCAGATCTTTTATTCCCACTGAATAAAAATAGTTAAAAATTTAAAACTGAAACTCAGTTAAATAGTTATTTGTGTATTTAGAGCGCAAAGTAACAGATTGCCGCTTAATCTTTCTACGCGCGCGCAGTAATCTTTCGAAAACGGCAATCTTACTTTGCGCTCGAAAAACACAGAACTTTTTCTACAGCCGCATTTTTTAAAATTAAATCCACATTTTTCTCTATACTTATTCTGAAATTTGCAAATGACTGTCAGTTTTGACATATTATAGTCGGGCTTCGGGTATATTTAGAACAGGAGTGACAGCAACAAACTGTAACAAACGCACGACTGTCATTTATTTATCTTCGGTTTCCATGACCATTTATAGCACACTCGCCGGAAAAGGTGAGATTTTTCTTTTCCATGTTCGCGCTAGAGCGAAAAATAAGGATCCACGGCATTCGTCGATTTTGCGATTTCGTTTGAATTTAGTAATTAGTTATTTTGCGCGCGGCTGTAGAAAAAATATGTTTTTTAAAGGATATGCAAGAACGAAGTGGATTTCCTATTTGAAGAAACAAAGTTGACTATGATAGCTACTTTTTTACTTACCCTGTATAGCTATACTTTAGTTCATAAAATGTGCATGAAAAAATAATGATTATTGACGTGCCCTAGCGACCTCAGGTTGTTTCGGAAACCTGTCCCTATTAATAACACCTAATTTATTTCGTGTATAGGATTAATGGAACCCAAAGGATAGGTATAAATGCTTTTTCAGCATCTTTCTTTGTTAACATTCATAAAGTTGTTTTCTTTACTACTTTTACCATTTCTCTCTTTATTATTTCGCTTCGTTAAAAACTATTTTCTTATATATATAGATAAATTTATTAGTTTAGACTAGTGTATTATTAATATTTCATGATGAATTTTTTTAATATGGTATATGCTCGCAAGATCATAATCGAGCGTAAAGCGACAATTTTTGTTCTACTTCCTTGTAAAAAAGCATTTTTTTCCATAATAATTGCTCCATAGATAAATTGAAAATACCAACATGTTTTACTAAAATTAAAATTTTTATTTAAGAAATGGTTTCGATAACTTCTAATGCTAATAATTATTTTTAATCTTAGATTACCAAATCTGAGGTTGTTAATAAAGTATACGTTTATTTCAAAATTTATTATTTTATTTAGTTTATTCATTAAGGCTTGAAAATTTAGTTGAGTGTGTCTTTGGGTCAGTTTGTTGAGTATTATTTTCATTATTTTCTTCATGTGGAACTAGAGTTGTCAACTATTCTACACATATTCCCTCTTTAATGTTCGAAAGTTTGGTGGTTCCAGATTATGTGGCTTTTTGACCTAGAAAGTTTCAGAGGGCAGCAGGTTTCTTCATAGTCATGGTTGATGTGTTTTTTTTCCGGGACGGTTTGTAACAATGATGAAAACTATTTATAAGCTTGAAGTGGTAAGAATTTTTTATATTAAATATTGATTGACGTAAAATAATGAGACTCAAGCAAGTTTATTATTTTATTTTAGGAACGAGTAAACGCAGAATACAGACCAGAGAAGAGATATTACAAAAGGGGAGGGAAAGGGCACGGGAAAGACGACGTAAAATTAGAGAAGATCCCATAAAAAGAGAAGAGGAGAGGGAAAAAGAACGCAGAAGATATTTAAGACAAAAGGAAAAAATAAGAAAAAGTATTTCAGGACGCAGTGTAAGAGAACAGCGGCAGAAAGAAGTTTTATTCATGAAATACTAGGCAATCAATGATGAGTAGAGACCGACCGAATTTCGTTTTTCGGCTATTTTCGGCCAAAATATCTTTTTCGGCCGAATAAAAAGAAACTTTTCGGCCGCGAAGCCGAATAAAATGTTGGTGGTCTCCTCGCTCATATCATTTTTGCTGGCTGACCAGTATCACGTAACACTGGTTGTTACTTCCGCTTCGTTCTAGGTTGAGTCAGCACGCTGCCGGCTGCACCATAGCAGCATGGTGGGGATGACCGTCGAACTTCGAGGAACAGAATGATAACAATAAAGCTAATACGAATCGAATAAGCTATATATGACCATTGATAAGGCATTTGCCAGAAGGCAGAATGAGATTTGATTTCTATTTTGAGAAGTGAAGACCCACGTGGTCCCTCTCCTGATATTTTATTTGTAATCTTATTGGTTTTTATCTGAAATTTCTGTAAATTGTGTCAACAGAAATTTGAAATTTGTTTTCTTTTTTCGTTTTCGATTTTAGACCGAATTTCGTTTTCGGTTTTCGGCCGAAAAGGATTTTATTCCGAATTTCGGTTTCGGTTTTCGGCCAAAAAAGAACTTTATTCCGAACGGTTTTCGGTCGGTCTCTAATGATGAGAATGGAGTTATTTGCCTGTACTCACCAACAGCATCAACAAAATGAATATCGAACCAAATAGGAGCTAGAAAAATACAACCAAAGGTTTAAAATACTCAAGACCAAAGCCACAAACCATTAAACATGGTATAAGTTGTTGAAATTTTAAAAACAAAGCAATCACCCACCAGAGCAATAAATGCCAAGACAAAAGTCGAGCAGAGAGAAGGTGGAAAAAGTAATAAAACAATTACTTTTCGGTGAATTAATTAGGGAGTAACAAGTATTATCTAATATGAAATCAAAATAAGTAGAAAAAAATGTTAAATGGTAGAATAATAAAAAGTATAGAATAATGAATTATATATCATTATATACATTTACATATAAGAGAACATTTTGGAAAACGAACTGAACTATACAAAAAATAAGATAAATTGGCAGGTATAAATAGCTGACTGAATTTATGATACGCGCGCACCGCACGCTTGTCGACAACATTAAACTAAATTATATCGGAGGCCCAGTAGCACGTTGGTTGTGGCTCGGTCTCTCTGATTATATTTAATTTAATTTTATTCTTTAGAAGGCTGGTGAGTGACAAAAGTATTTTACATACTATTTATTAATAACACGTAACAAAACCTACCCCTAAACTTCACCCGCGCAAAACAGAATAATATGTTAAAAGGCGTTGGTGTAACATATTCACCAGCTTACTTTCCAGGTTTCCTTTAGTGAAAATGAGACTCAATAACTAGAAAGATTTTAACCAGTGAAAGTCATAACCCGAGGCATATATAGAATAATTTGATTTTGTAAGTAATCGAATACACCTGGTTTGTAAAGGGTTCGTATATAGGCTTTTTCGATTTGCTGATGATCATAACAATTCAATTTTAGGTTTTAGAATCAAAAGGAAGCATATTCATCTGGGCAAAGTTTTAGCTAACGGCTTCACATATACGACTAGTTATTTTACCGATAATCCTCGACGAAGGTAAGGCTGTTTAAAAAATCAATATTTAAATGTATCTTCAAAAAATTTCCTTACAGAATCAGAACCGTTCTTGATTTTTAAAAGAATAAATTCAAATACTTGATCTAGTTAAATTGCTCTAGGGAATAGGAATAATTTTGTAGTAGTTTAATTTGTGTGTTGGTAAATATCAACAGGAGAAGCTGAATGTAACATGTAGAGTTCTAGTGAAAATTCAAAGCTAAGCTAATGATCTTTAGGTCTTACACTCTGTATGACAAATTTGCCATGAAAGCCGGTAACCACCACCCCAAATAGGCAGACAATACCGAAGCCCTTAGCTAAATATCCAGATTATTAGTGAAAATATTTGTTTTTGAATTTCCATTACAAATCTATTTGTTGCAGTGTGGGTGGTCAGCAGTTTAGTTTATGAGCCGAACTAGTGGCACGAGATGGAGAGACCATACTTTTTGGGGAATTATTATGTCCAAACAAAAATGCATATTTTCAAGGTTTAAAGCAAAAAAAAAACACAACAGCAAAGACATCCCTCCTTTTTCGAGTTTACGTTTAATATTTGGTTGTGTAAGGAAAAATTATTTAATGATATCAACGCTGTATAAAAATTTTAACATCACGTTAAATTTCTTCAATCTGTTTTTAAAAATTTATTTACCAAGATTTTGGCATATTTTTTATTAGGACAAACTGACAATTCAATTTTTTACACTAAATTGTCCCCAGTGTAATATAAAAATATCATTTACTTTGCGAAAACATATATCCTATTATAAGCTAGACAAAAGAAGCTTTCAGGATTCAAAAACTGCTTAATTTTTAAAAAGTTACAACAAATTAAATTTAAGGGTCAAAAACTATTCGTCGATTTTTTCGATTTAGAAACTATCACCAACCCTAACACGAATTAGTTATTGGTGCTAACGCGGCATATGAGCATACATTAAAATCCGTATTCATGTCGTCCAATCAACCAAACGTCTTTCCTGATTGGCCTGTACGCCTGCCAATTTTTGCTGTGCGTTTTCAATTGCTTATTGTTTATGCAGCGCCGTTGACAAGTATTTTGTTGTCTGTCTTGAAATATTCAGACGCTATGCATTGCCCCATCTCGTTTCGCTCGCTTCCGGGGGGCGCACAATCAACATAAACCCACCAAAACTAACCCCAGACTTGCCCAAAACAATAATAACCTTGATCAGTCGTTACATTAAAAGATAACCGTTAGATCTATCAGATTGCAAGGCAATACATATATGGAACTTATGTAATTGTCAAAATTTACTGAATTGTACTAGAATCTATTTACTATTTGACATTCTTTTATTAACTGATTTTTCGAAATGTGCTAAAATTTACAAATTAGATCCTGCACAATATTATACTTTTCCAGGTTTAAGCTGGGATGCCATGTTAAAAACTACAAGTGTAAAATTAGAATTGTTAACTGATATATGTTACATTTCTTTAAAAATAATGCTAGACTGTTTATTATCTGATATTCTATTTTTGAAGCATTTCGAAATGTATCTTAAAATTTACAAATTAGCTCCTTCACAATATTTTACTTCCCCAGGTTTAAGTTGGACTGCCATGCTAAAAATCAGATGGAAAATTAGAATTGTTAACTTGTATTGGTATGCAGATATGTTCTGTATTGTTGTGGAGGATTCATTTTTACCTTGTAATTGATTGCCTTTTGCTCCACAAATGATTACACTTTTTTTGAATTTGTTATAGAGCCTCTTCGCTCTGGCTCCAGGTTGTAAACTGCACAAGTGCTAGTTTAGTGACCCTAATGAAATTCTTAAATATCGTCGACGTTTCGATAAACAAGTGCTATCGTTATCAAGAATAAAAGAAACTAAAAATGAAAATGGTTAGCAAATACAATAAAACAGTAAAAAGCTCTTGCAGATTGTCAAGCTATAAACTGACTTTGACAAGATGACAATTATAATGTCATATTTAATTACTGGTTAACTGGTCTTTAGTGTGATATTGAGGTGTTATTTGGTAAATTAATTTGTTTTTGAAGTTTTATATATCTATAATTTGGTGTGATTCGCTTAAGAAGAATTTAATGTTTTTTGTTGAAAGGGTTAGTTAATTTTTAAGTGTCCCTTATCAACTTCAGTTTTTACCAAAGGTAACCAAGTGCTATTAAAACTAACAGAAGTTGAAGCAACACATTCATCTTTATTTAATAAAATTAAAGCACTTTCTTTAATTTTACGTTTTTTAGATGAAGGTTCCTTTGCTAAAATACTTGAAGCGTTCCATTGTATTCTGTGATTGTTATCAAATGCATGTTGACAAATATGTGATTTGTGGAATTGTGCATTTCTAATATAAGTTTGGTGTTCTTTTATAAGTTTTGATAATGGTCTACAGGTCTCACCTATATAAAATTTATTACATTCACATGGTATTTTATAGATGACATTTTTAGTAGTTTAATTTTCATTAAGTGGTTTTGTTTCTGTTAGTTTGGATCTAAGGGTGTTTTCTGTTTTGAAAATGGTACGAATGTTATAGTATATTGTGTAACTAGGAGGAAAAGCAAAACATTCCTGGACGACTGTGGTAGTTTGGGTTAGCAACACAGGAGTCCAGGAATGTGCTTTTCCTACGAGTTGCACATACTATTTTTTATCCGATAGAAATTAATTAGAATACGTACTTATATAAATAGAGCCAAATATTACTGTAAATAAAAACGTGTTTTAAATTTAAACTCAACATAATATCAAGTTTTGAATCGAGTGAGCTTGAAGTTTATTACGTAGTTACGGAAACTACAGCTAAATGTTACTTTTGATAGACGTCAGATCTGACAAACAAGGCGTTTGAATATGTTATATTCCCGGACTGTTATTTTCTATTCTTGTACAGTTATTGCATGTTGCCAAGCAACGAATACAATATACTGGAATTATGACTTTTGCGGTGAGAAAACACATCGGAAAGGTGTCGTTTTTCGTCCGATCGGATAAAAAATGTATTACCTATTCTTTTTATTTTGTCTGATAAACCAGGAATATAAGGAATAAAGAGGTTCGTAATAAGTCTATTTTGATTTTGTCTGTTATTAGGTTGTTCAAATGCTATAAATAATTTTTGAATGAAATCAATAGGATAGTTATTATTAATCAAAACATTGCTCAAAAATTCTTTTTCTGGGTTGAAATTTTGATTATTACAAATTATTTTCATTCGATCATATAGACTTTTTACGACCCCCTTTTTGACCATTATTGGGTGATTTGACTTAAAATTTAAATATATGTTTGTATGCGTAGGTTTTCTGTATATTTTTGTTTCGAAATTATTCAAATCTTTTTTATGTCAAGAAATGAAAGTTGTTCATTAATTTCTCTTTCTATAGTGAATTTTATTGTGGGTTCTTTGGTGTTAATAAACATAAAAAGCTATTGCATTTTGAAAACAGTTTAACTTTTTTACACAAATGCAAAAACAATAACTTGATTCCTAAAGGTTTAAGACTTAAAGCACCATACACCAACCATAAAACCATAAAAATCTTAGAAAGAGCAAGTAATGCTCTGTTACGAGAAAGATTACAGTTTCATAGATTAAATAAATATAAAATTCAAATAGAAATTAATAATTTAAAACTAAACTTGCAAAACCAAATTTTACCTATAGATTTCAATCATATTTGTAACTGTGGTCATAATAGTTATTTAATAAATTTTGATAAACAAAAACGTATTCATGTAAATAAATTTAATAATCTCATTCAAGAAAAATTAAACAAAGAAATTTCTATTGCCAAAAATAAGGACTTTATTGAAAAAACTGTAATCAATTTGTCTGATAGAGTATTATCCGATGTTGATAAACTTGTTCTTTCTGAAGGTTTAAATTACTCAGTTACACCTAAAATCGTTCCTAAGTTTGATATCGTTTCAGCAATTGAAGAAACATCACAAAACTTACCAGAAGAACATAAAGACGAATTTAGAATTAGAACTAAAATAACACTAGAAAAACCATTTAAAATTAAACAAAACTTAACATACACAGAACAAAGAGCATTACAATCATTAAAAAGAGATAACACTATTAAAATTCTACCAGCCGATAAAGGTAATTCAACCGTAATAATGAATTGCATTACTTACGATGAAAAGATAATGTCTCTTTTAAATGACGGTAATTACTCAATACTAAATAATGATCCAACAGAACGTATTGAGAGACAGATATACAATATGTTAAAAAAACACAAAAATCAATTCAATGTCATAGAAAGATTCAAACTGACACCACATAATAGTAAAACACCTCATTTTTATGGAGTACCAAAAATACATAAACTAAATATTCCTCTACGTCCAATAGTCTGCTGTATAAATTCGCCAACACACCCCATTGCTAAATATCTACTTAACATTCTTAATCCACTTGATAACAACACTAACTCATATATAAGAAACTCACAACATTTTTTAGAGAAACTATCACAAATTAATTTAAATCCTAACAATACTCTGGTAAGTTTTGATGTTGTTAGTCTATTTACCAACGTACCTGTTGATAAAACTTTAAATATTGTAAGAAATAAATTAGCAAATGATACTAACCTTGGTGAACGTATGAAACTTAACATTGACACAATACTCTAATTACTTACTTTTTGCGTAAAAACTACTTATTTTCAATACAATATCAATTACTATCAACAAAACAATGGTATTTCTATGGGTTCGCCTTTATCACCTTTATTAAGTAATATTTTTATGGAAAATTTTGAATTAAATTTTGTTGAAAATTATCAAATAAACCTTTAATTTGGTGGCGTTATATAGATGACATTTTTTCAATTTATCCATATAACGAACATTTTCTTAACGATTTTCTAAATCATATTAACACCAAAGAACCCACAATAAAATTCACTATAGAAAGAGAAATTAATGAACATCTTTCTTTTCTTGACATTCTTATAAAAAAAGACTTGAATAGTTTCGAAACAAAAATATACAGAAAACCTACACATACAAACAGATATTTAAATTTTAATTCAAATCACCCAATAATGGTCACAAAGGGGGTCGTAAAAAGTCTATATGATCGAATGAAAATAATTTGTAATAATCAAAAGTTCAACACAGAAAAATACTTTTTGAGCAATGTTTTAATTAATAATAACTATCCTATTGATTTCATTCAAAAATGCTTTATAGAATTTGAACAACCTAATAACAGACAAAATCAAAATAGACCTATTACGAACCTCTTTATTCCTTATATTCCTGGTTTATCAGACAAAATAAAACGAATTGGTAATAAATTTAACATTCGTACCATCTTCAAAACAGAAAACACCCTTAGATCCAAGCTAACAAAAACAAAACCACTTAATGAAAATGAAACTACTAAAAATGTTATCTATAAAATACCATGTGAATGTAATAAATATTATATAGGTGAGACCTGTAGACCATTATCAAAGCGTATAAAAGAACACCAAACTTATATTAGAAATGCACAATTCCACAAATCACATATTTGTCAACATGCATTTGATAACAATCACAGAATACAATGGACCGCTTCAAGTATTTTAGCAAAGGAACCTTCATCTAAAAAACGTAAAATTAAAGAAAGTGCTTTAATTTTATTAAATAAAGATGAATGTGTTGCTTCAACTTCTGTTAGTTTTAATAGCACTTGGTTACCTTTGCTAAAAACTGAAGTTGATAAGGGACACTTAAAAATTAACTAACCCTTTCAACAAAAAACATTAAATTCTTCCTAAGCGAATCACACCAAATTATAGATATATAAAACTTCAAAAACAAATTAATTTACCAAATAACACCTCAATATCACACTAAAGACCAGTTAACCAGTAATTAAATATGGCATTATAGTTATCATCTTGTCAAAGTCAGTTTATAGCTTGACAATCTGCAAGAGCTTTTTACTGTTTTATTGTATTTGCTAACCATTTTCAGTTTTAGTTTCTTTTATTCTTGATAACGATAGCAGACTTGTTTATCGAAACGTCGACGATATTTAAGAATTTCATTAGGGTCACTAAACAAGCACTTGTGCAGTTTACTTCCTGGAGCCAGAGCGAAGAGGCTCTATAACAAATTCAAAAAAAGTGTAATCATTTGTGGAGCAAAAGGCAATCAACTACATGGTATTGATATGTCACATTTCTTTAAAAATAATGTATTTATTGAATTATACTAGACTATTTATTATCTGATATTCTTATATTGACTTATTTTTTTAAGCATTTCAAAATGAATCTCTTAACACTTTCGCTGCTGACAGTTCCAGCTGTGGTATTACCTGTGTGCTAAACATTTTTTTCTCATTTTCCGTGTATAAACTCTCTATATACATAAATATACTATTTTAACTAATATATACTGGGTGTTAGAGAATTTTGAACACCTGACACGGATCCGTGTCATGCGCATATAGCAACAATTTTTGTGTCATATGCTGACCGACTTGGATTCGTGTCGGGAGTTTTTTTATTTTGAAAACGTATAAAACGATTAAAAACTAAATTAACAAAAATTGTAACATTTATTATACAGAGCATATGAAAATACCTAAAAACATACTAAATTTAGCAAATATACATAACATGTTAAAATGTAAAATAGTCATTCTGGAATGCTCCGATAATTTAAACGATAAAATATGGGCACCCTTCTAGCTCTTCATTAGTCAATTTCTCCGAATTTTGGCAAGTAAATATCGTTATTTTAGGTTCCTAAGGTCTTGCCATATTATCCGCCATTTTGTCTTAAAATGAGCAGCAACAAAAACCTGACCCTAAAACGGCACGTAAAACAAGAATTCCCTATGCTTTAGCTATATGCTCCCAACCGTACGTTTACCTCCACCTGCTGCTCGTGGCGTACTTAGAGCGTTTTATATTACGCGCGACACGGATCCGGGTCGCGCGCACATAGCAACATGTACGTGGTGACACGGATCCGTGTCATCAGCAGTCAAAGTGTTAAAATATGTAAATTACATCCTACACAATATATACTTCTCCATTATTAAGACGGGATGCCATGTTAAAAGCCACAAGTGCAAAGTTAGAATTATTTACTGATATTGTTATATTACATTTCTTTAAAAATAATGCTAGAAGTATTTATTGAATTATGCTACTCTATTTATTATCTAACATTCTTATATTAACTGATTTTTTGAAGCATTTCGAAATAGATCTCTTAAATTTTTCAAATTAGATCCTGCACAATATTATACTTCTTCAGGTTTAGGTTGGGATGTAATGTTAAAAGTCACAGATGTAAAATTAGAAATGTTAACTAGCATTGATATGTTACATTTCTTAAAAAATAATGCTAAAGGTATTTATTGAATTATACTAGACTATTTGATATCTAATATTCGTATATTAACTTATTTTTTAAAGCATTTCGAAATGTGTCCTAAAATTTACAAAGTAGATCCTGAACAATATCACACTTCCCCAGGTTTAAACTGGGATACCATGTTAAAAACCATAGGTGTAAAATTAGACTTGTTAGCTGATATTGATATGTTGAATTTAAAATAAATAATGGTAGAGGTATTTATTGAATTTTACTAGACTATTTATTATCTAATATTCTTATATTTACTGATTTTTTGAAGCATTTCAAAATGTATCTTATAATTTACAAATTAGATCCTGGACAATATTATACTTCTCCAGGTTTGAGTTGGGATGCCATGTTAAAACTACAGGTATAAAATTAGGTTTGTTGACTGATATTAATATGTTATTATTTAAAAGTAATGCTAGAATTATTTATTGAATTATACTAGACTATTTATTATATGATGTTGTTATATTAACTTAATTTTTTAAGCATTTCTAAATGTATCTTAAAATGTACAAATTAGATCCTTAACAATATCATATTTCCCAAGGTGTAACTGAGAATACCATGTTAAAAACTACAGGTGTAAAATTTAAATTGTTAACTGGTATTGATTTGTTACATTTCTTTAAAAGTAATGCTGGAGGTATTTATTGAATTATACTAGACTATTTATCATCTAATATTCTTATATTAACTGATTTTTTTGAGCATTTCGAAATGTATCTTTTAAAATTACAATTTAGATCCTGCACAATATTATACTTCCCCAGGTTTAAGTTGGGGGTGCCATGTTAAAAACCACAGGTGTTAACTTATATGGTTACGTATTCGAAGTAGATATGAAATATGCTTCAAATTAATATGAAAAACAATGAACGACCTTTTTTGACAGAAAATATTTGTCCACTATTGCGCGTCGGGAATAAATCTCGATCGGGATCAATTATGCGAATACGGGCCAGACGCCATAACTCGTCATAATTGATCTTTGATACTTCGCCTGGGACTTCGCTCATTACACGACACGGTTGCGGATTTTATCGTATGCTCCGTATAGGTCTGTAAAAAATAGTTAATAATATGCTTCACTGCTATGGATTTTTTCATTTCCCTGCTTAACTGTAGGTACAGTTTCTAGATGACAAAATCTTTGGGTGCTCCTGTCTAGTCATGACTCATATATTAGTTTTTTCTTTTTTCTTTCGTTTTTATTAAATATCATTTTCAGAGTAACGAACTGCCGACATTTAAAAGAGTTAAAATGATGATCAATACTTTGTTCTTGAATGTTTGATTAACACCTCGATAAATTAGTTCAAATCTTGCAAACTTTTAGGTATATGCGATGTAGTCTTAATACAAAGTTTGGTTGTAAAGCCAGAGCAGTGCAAGATTGTGAAACGTTGGAGCTGAAAGTATTTGGTTCACATAATCATTTACCTGTTTTAAATGAAGACAATGTTTTCACATTTTTGGAACAATTAAAGAAGGCTATTGATATAAAAAGAACGTTGAAGGATATATATGATGAAGTCGCTCCAAGGTATTATCTTTTAAAAATATTATTTTTTTAATTTTGGAGACATGCCAAAGATAATTGATATGCGGAACTTTCTTAGTTGAACAAACAAACGCTATGTCGTGCTTTTCATTAATTTAGTCAGTCGTTTCTTCGGTTTAGATAGAAGTTTAGAAACTACATTAATATGACATGACCCGTGTATGCTTTATAGTTACACTATTTGACATAATACAAGATGTTATTTCCAACAGTTCCTAGACTTGTTTGTTATTGTTTAAGAGGAGGTGATAGTTAGAGATTTAAAAAAAAATTCCTGCCATATTGCTTTCTCATTTTAATTGTGATATATAGGTATCTCCAATTTTGGAAATTCCCTTTTTTCACTCGGAAATGGATGTCCTATAGGCAAAGAATATTTACTAAAATATTCTTTGCTATAGGGTAGGATAGGTTAACTCAAAGAAATCAGAGGATCCACCACATTTGAGCTAAAAAGAAATCCCCAAAATTCGAGTTTTGATACAAATTTGCAGCACCGTTTCACCAAAGGACTAGAAATATAGGCAATACACACCTGAATATTAACTGTTTTGCTACGGGTAACTCAAACTCTCAAACTGAGAGCTCCATTGATTAAAAATAAATTTTACTTGTAAATATCCTCGTTGTTGCTGCCATTTGCCAAAACTTCAATTTCGAAGGATTAACAGCTAAGTTAGAGATACATTGGCATTAGAAAAATGCTTTATTCATCTTTTTAGGTATCCAGAAGGTGCTCTACACAAACCATTTGAAAGCATAAGACCATCAATGTCAAGGTGGAGGAAAAAGCTTCGTAATTTACGCTTTAAATAAAAACTTATTTAAATCACTGTTAAGCATGCAATTAAAGTTGTTAAAAGTAAAACTTGAATTTTCCTGTGATTAACTGTAGGAATTGCACACTCTGATACCGATCGACTGAGTTTTTATTATATACTTTTTAGAGATAATAGCTCAACATTTAATTCAGACCATCAAAAGAAGACCTAACATGCCTCGGTACATTGTGGATGGATTTGTATTCCACGTTAATATTATGAAAGGAAAACCCCAAATGGTGTAAGTAAATTACTTTTCGTATGTTTTTAAAGGCAAGGGGGTTTGTTTAGAAAACCAATAATACTTTAAGTATATTATGGATGGCATGAAGTGACACGTGAGTTCAGTTGCTTAAGTAGTCTGGCACCTCACATCCTGTTTATCATGGCTTACCGTTTAGTGTGAAGAATCTGCGCCCTCAGTCCATAACTACTGTCGAATGTTTTTTAGGGTGAAGGACAATTGAAAGAAATTCTTTATTCAAAAAAAGCCGACGTTTCGACAATTTCTTAGAACCTTTTCAAGGCTATTTTAAAATCATATTTATCTGTCGAATTTAGCAAAAAATGATCTCCAAAACACAATGTGTTTGTTGTCAGGAAGAACTAGATTCTTCGTTTTGACTATATTTTTGACAGCCTATAATAACAAATGAAAACCTTCCTAAAATGTTTTGTGTATTCATTGCTCAGGAAAGTCAAGAGTAATATTTTTAATCCTGGTTTTAAATAAAGATAAACACTATCATTTGCTACTCTTGTACGTTAGCTGTATAATCTAAGTTAGTTTGGGTTACTTTCATTTCCGATCTTGAACCATGTTTTATGTTTAACGTAAATATGCTTTTTAGCTATCTTCGTTGCCTTGAATATAAAAGACTTGGTTGTCACGCAAGAGCGGTGATACCTTATGATGGATCACTGCAAGATATTAAACTAAATAAACCACACAATCATCCTCCAGATTTTTCCGCCGAGGAAAAAATTATCTTCTTACGGGAATTAAAGGAAGTCATGCTTAAGAATCCTACAGTGGCAAATAGGACAGTGTATCAAACCCTTGCAGAAATGTAAGTAACTATGTTTAATATTGGACGAAATTTCAAATATTCCATTCGTGTTAGAGCGAAATAGGTGTCGTACTGATGATGGTCCGCTTGACTATTTATATAATAAAATCTGCTGACCGTTGCAACTTTAAGGCCCATAATTGCCTGCGTTGTTCGCTATCGTTTATAATTTATCTTCAATGTAATAATTCGTAATAATTTCCAAGTTGAAGTTTAGATTTATGATAGGATGATAATTAATTAGTAGCTTATATATTTGTAGTAGTTCATACATTCCCCAACCCTTATAGCGTTGGATCCCAACGTATGCCAAGATCTCTACGTTTTAAAAAAAGAGAGAAATACCTCAATTCGAGAGGACACATCGTGTTTTACAAACTTTGGATAATTTACAATATATCATATCATCAGCAGTTTTGTTACGTTCTGGTTTCCCTATAGATTTATGTAAGAACTCCTGTTAGTGTTTAGTAAATGAGTCGCTTTCCCACTGCAGAAACTATCACGTGCCACTTTATAGGTTTTTCTAATATTGGCATGCCTTATGGATAAGTGAAATAGACCATTTATTTTTAGGTACCCAAATGCAGCACGAGAAACTCCATTTGAGTCGATTCGAAATAAGATGAACAGATGGAGGCGACAACATGACGCGATACTGCAAGAGCAACAGCAGCAGCAGCCTTCTGGTATTAAACAAGAAGAACAATAGTGTATAATTTTTCTTAATTTCTTTTTTTTTTCCACCTGATTCTGGCGACATAAAAGCGTTTTTGCTTTGATATGAAAAGCTGCCAAAAATACCCTAATAAAATGCATTGACTTCTATGCCTTTTATGGCACTCTCTTATTAGGGAACATTTCTTATAGTGTTTAAGGACACGTTTTTGTTCAAGTGCATTCTAATTGTGTTTCGTGTTATTTAGTGCGTAGTAGCGGATGAAGATGATGTATATTTATTTGAAATAAATAGTTTTATGAAAGCTAAACATTTTTTTCAGTTAATCTAGGTTAGAGTCGTATATACTTACATACTGATTTCCAAATATGTAATTTACAACAAATTATGCAACAACTGATGTTCTATAAGTGACATGGCTGATGCAAAAGACGGTAGGCGTTAATATGGTAAATATATGGTTAAGATGGTAGACGTGGTAACCTAGAATTTATCCACCCTTTACGTGCAATTTGCTACACTCGTTTGATTGAGTCTACACGTACATGCAAATCAATGATACTAAGTTCATCCTCGATGTTTACTGAATCTCTTTCTGAACGTTTAATAATATATCCTAGTTCTTATTAGCTTCATGCTCGATGATTTCCTGTTGGTTCTTAGGTTTTTGTATTTGTTTGTTACTTTTTACTTAATTTAATACCTTTTTAGGAAACTTATATGAATTTATTCAAAACTCAGCGCTCAAACCATACCAGCTGATACTTATGAACCAAATATACAAGTTTCTGAGACGCGAGGGCAACACTAAGGTTTGGCATTGTTTCAAAAATGAGTGTTCCGCGTCCTGTCACACTCAAAATGGAAAAGTCACGATGCGTTTGGGGTTGCATAACCACATCGCTCCTACTGCCATAATTAAGCAACGGCGAAGAGAAAATAGAATTAAGAAAATTAAGTTAATGTAAGACATACATTTTGTTTCGGTTCGTTTTTAATTTCACAATGTTAAGCGTTTATCCATTTTATTGGGTTCATATTAGTATAATTTAGGTTTCTTATTTACAAATTTAATTTTTTTAAAGTTCAAATGATGACAGTTGGAGATAAAAAATGTCTGTAGCAGAAAAGTTTCATAAATGATCAAAATAAACAAATTC
>MU182769.1:199038-228627 GCA_016904865.1 Pissodes strobi
CCCTGTATATTTGGCAATATTTTTATTCTTCGATTCTCTATAAGTTTTACTTGAAATATGTGCTTTTAATTCCTAAAATAATGGAAGATATCGGTACTATGCAACACAATTTTTGGCGGCGGTCTATCCTAATCATGCTATATGGATATCTATAACCTTGCCAACTTGCCAATTATCTATATCACACAGTTTTGTAGGCTTTGGTCTTCAGTTAGTCATTCATTCCACATTAACTGTCAATATGAAGGATCTCTGTTACATATTAATTTTACAATTATTGTTCGAATGTATGCAGGAACATCAAAGAAAATTACGCACCAAAAACTTTGCTGAATATTTTTTATTTTTCTTTTGATATTTGAATAATAATTTTGTCAGCTTAGGCTATTCGTTTTCCTGATCAAATATATCAACCACGACCCTGTAAAACTCCCTTTTTTGAAATCATGCATCAGCATATGCGTGTGCTTTGTGCAATGAACGTCGGAGTACGTGGCCATCACATGCCCTCCTGCTATGGTCCTTTTAAATCTCTAACAAGAACGATTTAGTAACGAATTTAGGTATTAGAGCTTTCTTAGGATTACTTAATTAATTAATACCTCATAATTATTTTTTAGCATCTAAGTAAATATGGGCTTTTGAAATAAAAAAAATAATTAACTCGTTTTTAGTTGGAGGCAATATTCGAATAAATATTTCTGGTTATGGTTATTGTGCAGAGGATTTTTAAAATTTGTATCCACCCCTGAACAGTAAACAAAATTATGGAAGTATATACAAAAGCTGAATATTTGTTTAAACTACGTAGAAAATAATATACAATATTATATTGCAATAGCTTCAATTTCTCTTTTATTTTATCTAAGGTTAGTTGGGGTAACTGGGCCATGATTTAACATAGTCGCCCCCAAGATTACTCCCCTTTTTTACTCTACAACCCTTTAGTTTTTATAGTATTTGAACAGAATACATTTTATTGTGCTCTCTGGTATCTTGTTCCAATTTTCTGACATGCTAGACCAAAAAATCTTAAACCATAAAAAATAAAAAAATAAAAAATTTTTTATTGCACGGAGGTTCCAGGTGCCGTATGAATTTGGGGTAACTGGATCTCCCCCATATTTTTCCTATGTAAATTAAAAAAAAAACTTATAGGGCATCTGAGTGATTTTGTGGGAGCATTTTCATTAGGTAATTAAAAAAAGTTGGAAGTTAGTTTTTTACTTTTTCTAAGAAAGAAGATGTCAAAACAGAAGGCAAATATCAGAAGTAAAAAAATAATTTTTTTTTTAATTCTTAAAAATATAACGTAGGTAAGTCAAAAAGCGTGATTCTTACAAAACAAAACTTTTCTTATCTCTAAAAAATCTAGCTAGATCAGCAAGATCAGTTGAAAATCTTATCATATCCTTATATCGAGCAGAGCTGCTGGCAATTGGTTTTTGAGAGTTTTCTTACCACATCAGATCGTGCAACATATGAATCTTCAGAAAGTTTCAAAAAATTTCATAGTTTGTGACTTCAAAGCCTTTGTTGTCGTTACGCAAAATTCTGACAACATATAATCTAAATGACTAAAGAGTTTTTCCATATACTTTAACAACTGCATAGTCACCGTTGTGGAGATCATCATTTTGGTCTTCTTCGTGCTCAGAGAGATCCATGCTGTCTACACTCTCTAGTGGAAAAAATGCTCTCCTCGTCTTCACTTGAACTTTTAGATGAACTTTTTTCGGGTTTCTTTAAATTTGCGAATCGCTTCTCTTTTTCCCTTTCTAGTTTCTTTTGTTCCTTAATTCTATTATTTTTCTCATTTCCTTTTTCCTCTTGCCCTTTTTCTCTAAGTATTCTTTTGTTGTAATTATCTCACAGTTTGTGACGTATCTTCCTTTTTAAACATTTCGGGAAGGAGATCCCCGAAGCTTCTTTTTTTCTAGACGCTCACTTGATTTGGAAGTGGAGGGCATGTTGGAGGTATATTCTACTGAGTTTGCTGAACATTTTGCGAAGTTCTTGAGGACATTTCTTCTACGTTTGCAATAGACTGAGAGAGGGGGAAGCGATTTTTGAAGTAAACGCTTCTGGTGGGGACTGGGAAGGCAGGGTAGCTTGGTTTTTTCGCAAATCATCGCGTTTAAAAGCTTTTTCTTCATCGTAAGTTCCTGTAGCCCGAAATCCACTCACAATATTTGCTGTGGGCATCCCTTTTGCAAATTCTTACAAATTCAGCTTTCCTTGGATTTTGTCGCTGCCACTTGCAAAGACTTCATACCTTGGAAAACGTCTAAAGGTTGTAAAAATTGTGTGGTGTGGGGCGGCAGTTTTAAAATTACCACTTGATTTTCTTGGGCCAGACAAATTAATTTTGTTGAGATATGAGTGACGTGACCATCGTAAATCAATAGCACTGGTCTCTGTGGCTCAATATTTGTTAAAAATACGTTTTTAAACTAATTAAAAGTACTTGGTTTCCATCCAACCGCGGTCACTGATAGAAACAGCGATTTGTGTCATATCTGTCGCGCCTATCCAGCTTTCCATGTCATATTTCCCTTTAAATGGGCATAGAAGCGGTAAAGTTTTTCCTGCTGCCGAACAACACATTAGCACAGTGGTATTTTCTCGACCAGAACCCGCAGTTGTCTTTTCACTTGAAACACCCTTTGCTCCAACTACTTTGGTCTTTGAATGATCGTGGCAAAAAGAAGTTCCATCACAGTTATATATTTGGTCTGGCAGTCCTATTAGATTTAGCTCCTTTATAACATCAGTAAGTCTCTCAAAAACATCAGTAAGTCTCTCTGGTTTGATCACAATGCACGTATTCGATGCTCCGTGGTTTAGACAAATTATGCTTCATCCTAAAGTTGGTGAACCAGTCTTGCCCGGTCTGTCATTTTTAAAATCTGGTTTAAAGTTGGTTTGCATCAGATCCGCAACTTTCTGTCTGGAAAGCCCAAAACCATTTTATTCTATCCTCTGATGCATTCTGATAGTTCCAGTTCTTCTTGTTGTGTAGAATAAGACTTAACACCTCTGTCCTGTTTTCCCTTTCTTCTGGTTTCAATAATGTAGTGTTTGAGGGTGATACGAGGAATGCTGTACGAATGTATTTGCTACCATTCTCGACATCATCGAATGCCTGCTGCAGATCTTCCTTACTGCATCGATAACCAACGCCTTTCTTGGTCTTCGTTTTATATGTGCGCACCATGATGTCTGAAAAATCAATATTTCCATAAATTAAATATATTTTCGGGGCATCTAGGTACTTAAGGGGCCATACACTATCCCACTTACCCCTTTTCACGGACCCAGTAACCTCAAGAACTAAAATTTCAAGGTGCATCTGAGACGTGCTTTTTGCGTAGCAACTGCACAAAGAATCATGATTTAAAACGTCGAAAATTTAAAACATGGGTCTACAAAAACTGGAAAACAATTCTATAGTATAAAATCACATCACTATTGCAAGCTATTACAGCACGTTGTTTCCCATAAAAAATCTAGACATTTTTCGGCACGTTTCTGCTCGAAACCTGAGAGGCAACTAGCTCATGACGTGATGTTCGTGCCTGTATACTATGACAACAAGTGTTACCAACTGCGAAGCCCAAAAATCCTTAACAGCAAAGATATAGCAGCCCAGTTGCGTCAACTCACCCTACTATATTCAGAAAGGCTTGTCTCTATCATTCCTGATATAATTACTGCAGTTTCGTTGACACCCCATATAAATACACTCTGTACAAGAAATGTAGTTACGTCATAATTTAATTTTAGATGCAATTTTGAGATTTTACTTCGCAGAAAAAATCTTGTTAAAATAACATTTTACTATAGTGTTTAGCGAGACCAGTAAATATTTGCATTTTCTGTTGAAACTATATTATTTTTACATGATTTTATTTTCTTCTGTTCTAGTTTTAGGTACGCTGTTATAGAATTAAGTTAAGTTTAACTATTTGATATATCTTGATCTGACTCCAAATCAATTGTAAGCTAATGGGTAGATAAAATCGATATTTTGTACTTAAGTACATATGTACAGGGTGATCCCCTATAATGTCGCCCCCTATAACTTTTTTATTTTAAGTGTCCCAAAAAAAATAAAAGTGTGGTTATGTAGGTACTGAAAAATACTTTTTTTCTGCGTATAAAAAATATTGGAAAAATGATCAGTATACAGAGAAAATCAAAAAGTTAATTTTTTTTCAATGGAACACCCTATATATGAACTTATTTTTCGATTGCTTGTAAAGTTCTAAGCATATTTTATGTATGATGTTATACATCTAAAGATAGTAGTTTCACAGCTATAAACAGTTGAAAATCGGTACTTTGGCTACTTTTCACCTTGGTAGAAAGAAGATCATTAAAGATGGAGTAAAATAAATTTCACATTCCTATCTTAACTTTTCAAGAGCTATCTGACGGTACTAACTGGCAGGCGGTACCATGGGTACCAAATATGGTACCTCGGTAGGTACCATAAGTAGCACCATCAGATAGCTCTTGGAAAGTTTAGGTAGGAATGTGAAATTCATTTTACTCCAACTCTAATGATCTCCTTGCTACCAAGGTGAAAAGTAGCCAAAGGATCGATTTTCAACTGTTTATAGCTGCGAAACAACTAACTCTAGAGGTATAACATCATACATAAAATATGCTTAGAATTTTACGAGGAATCGAAAAATAAATTCATATATAGAGTTTTCCATTGAAAAAAAAATAACTTTGATCATTTTTCCAATATTTTTTATACGCAGAAAAAAAGTATTTTTCAGTGCCTACATAACCATACTTTTAATTTTTTTGAGACACTTAAAATAAAAAAGTTAAAGGGGGGCGACATTATAGGGGATCACCCTGTACAGGGTGGCCCGTTTATTATGGGATGACACCTTATCTCAGAATCTACGGGGTTTACCAAAAAAAGTTTAGTACAAAATTTGTTTGGATTTACTTAAATTTTTAAAATGATATATTTTTATATATACAGGGTGTTCGTATTTTCGTGGACAAGTCTCAACTTCCTTATCTTAAATAAAATACCCTACATATTAACGCATTTTTGAATTCCTCAGAAAATTCTAGATATATTTTATATATAATATCCTATACCTAAGACTAATCGTTTTTGACATATTTTGAATTTTATGTCAAGAATGATGTTTGCTGATCTAAATATGGCTATCAATTTCTCCTATTGAAAGCCTTTATTATTTAATTGCAGTTGGTTTCCTTGTAGAAGGGGATCTACTTTAGTCGTCTGTGTTGGCAAAAACTAACATTAAAAATTTAAATGAAAAAATCGTAAAAAGTAATTTTTTTTTTAAATGGAAACCCCCTATTATTATAATTTTATCTTATTTAGCATTAAAAATAGGGGCTACTTTGTGTAAGGTTGTCTATTCGAAAAACGTGTAGTTTTTGAAATATTGTCAATTTAACATTTTTTTATTGTAAAAATGCTATACGGCTTTTAAGTTTTGTTTTTAGTTGGCCTTGACGGCGAGGCGTGGCGAAAAAAAAAACAATCGAGCACTACAGAAATGACACTATTTCTTGTCGTCTGACAATACAACTACTTATTACCCCAGCCAGGACGATTAAGTTATTAAACCTTTCGTCGGGCGCACTCTAAAGTAATCCAAACAACTTTTCTGAGATAAGTAATCCAAACAACTTTTCTGAGATAAGGTGTCATCTCATAATCATAAAGGGGCCACCCTGTACAATATGAAATGATAATAATGGTGCTCTGTTAAATACATTTTTGAAGAATATTGTTGAAATATTTTATTAATATGTTTTGTGTGATGTTATGGATATTATTCAGAAGTATTACAATGACTGCGAAATTATATATATGAACAATATACTAAGTTTTTAATTTTCATTTGGAATTGGGCGGTTCAATTGTTGTTTAGTTTATTTAAAAGCAAAAATATTACATCAGGGAAATTAAAGATTTTTCATTACTTGAATTAAAAAGGATAATTTAAGTTTTTTGCGAGTAAGTCGCATCAACAACATTTTATTGAATCTATTTTAAGGCTTTTTATTATCGCTGTAGGTATCGAAATGTTTTATTATGAATAATTGGTCTCCCTTTTCATCACACTTAAAATTTGACGTTATCTAAAGTCGGATTTTTTTATATGACCTTTATCTTAAAAAAACTTTGCTTTTTCTTTGCCAAAGGCAGTAATTAGAGAAAATAATATCACCCTCGAGTTACACATATTCACTTTTCTACTATTTTTGAAATAAACTTTTCAAAATACTCATTTTGGTTGTAGAAAGCGGAAGCAAATCGACAATATCGTGTTAATAATAGACTTCAATTTAAGATAAATATAGTATACTACAATAACAAATTATATGTGTAATTTAGTGCTAAAACATATTTTTAAGTAACAGTTACAAATAGTTATTTTAATACTATAGTATTTTGCTTTTGCTTTTTGTATTATTGGAAATATATATTTTAAATATAATGTCTTTGTTATAATTTTCCAGGTTTCCAAGAAGTTGTTCTCTAATTTCGTAATCCCTTGAGATATTATTCAAATAGTTATTTTTGTTACAAGTACCTAAAATGGAGGTTTTCAGGACGAATCATTGCTGTTTCCGGACGAGGCGTTGGCCGAGTACGGAATAGCAGATGAGTCCTGAAAAACTTCATTTAGGTACGTGTGACAAACACTATTTTTTGTCATACGCTCCCAAAATTTAATTTTCATTTATACGCTTTTTACAATTCGCCTAAATTTGCAAATTTACCATAATTTTTGAAATCATAATGTACGACAAAGTTAGCTTAGAATTTGATATCGTAGCAACTATTTGACAATTTTGTCATGTCATTCGAAATTTGACATTTAGACATATTCAGGAATTTTGGAATAGTCCGTAAAAGTTGCCATGACGACTTTTAGGGACTAGGCCTAAAAAGAAGCATTTTACGGACTCAAATGAGTCCGTAAAATAGCTATTTTTGGGAGCGTATGACAAAAAAATATATTTTTTATTAGATAAGCCAAAAGTAAATAGAGGTATAACGATTCGGGGATTATTAAAATTTGTATGGAAAGTATTCTTCAGGGCATGAGTTTATGAGGAAAAAGTAGATAAAAAATCTGAGTTGTTTTAAGGTTTAGACATCACCGGCTGGACGTTCACAAACATTTAAATCTTATTCTTCCTAGGGGAATCAAAACGGTTCCCGAACGTTCACCAGGCGGGGTGGGGGGGGGGGGGGGGGGGGAGGGGCCGAGGGGGGGTTACTTGGGCGGTAAAGGGGGGGAGGAACCACCGGTACGTGTTCACTTGGCCGATAACGAAGCGGAAGTCCCATGGGTGGTTATGAATGAAAAATACTTAATATATGATTCGACACTGCTGTATGATATAACATATTTATGATATTCTAACGTGATAAGCAAAGTCACAATCTAAAGGACTTACACAATGTATAAATAAGAGTTACTTTGCAGTGTATGTACGTGAACATACTTATTTTTTTTAAATATTGTTTAAGACCTAAATAGCAAAGTGACACACTGTGTAATAAAATCCTCAGTTTGACAACTTCTCTACAATATTAGGTAAACTATTATTATTCCTCCCAGACTTGCTTACATTTAAAAATAATTTAAGTTATTCCTACCTTATTTAATAAAAAAAATCAATAAAAACGCTACACTGAAAAATACTTTGCAAAACAGGCATTATGGTCTCTGCTTTAATACTCAATTTATGGGATTTTCTTAGGGTCAAACGAAAAATATAATAAGCATCAAGTTTCTTAAGCACAACTAGCAATGGTTTCAAAACATTTGAAAATATCACTAAAAAACTAAAAACACAACGAAAACATAGAAGATGCAATGTCAGCAATGGCCGGTCGTCGCACAGCAACGTAACAGCGACGACGATGTGAGTGAGGGGACCGACAGTAAGTGAACATAGGCTCTTATCGGAAGTAACCATCCTTCTCTAGTTTGTTATTCTTGGGATTCAACAAGCTTAAAACATTTGCAACCCACCTTGTAGCCTGACACTTACGGACGAGTCGGTTAAGGCAATTTTTGAATATTTTCTGGTTCCGCCTTTTTGAAATTTTTTGGCTTGGTCGTTGATTGCGCACCATGTCGACCAGGACAGTTATTAAAACTTCAGTTGTTGCAATGCACTGATATTCAGAAGCGCTATTTATAAAAGACTGCCGTCATAATTTCAATGATTTTCCATTAGTTTAAAAAAGCATGAAGCGTGGAAAAAGTTATCAACAAGTAATATTCACTAATCTGACCAATCACTAATATTATTTCGTACAAAGCCCGACGTCCCAACTATAAATATTAACAAGACGTTGCCCTTACCACATGAGCGGGCTTCAGAGTTGCGCGCGCATCACATTGTTGACAAAAATGTCTGATATTACATTTCACGCATGGCCCTCCGCTCGCTACGGGGGCAACCAACAGAAACTAACCATGACTAACCCAAGGCATGCCCAAAATGAAGAAAACACTTTTTACACATTATATTAAAAAAAAACATTTCTTGCCACTGGAATCGAACCCTGGCAGCCGTATCGCAGACTCAGCATCCAACCACTCAGCTACGGACCAGATGACAACAATTCGCTTGACCCTAAAGATATGGTGTTTGTTAACAATGTGATGCGCGCGCAACTCTGAAGCCCTCTGATGTGGTACGGGAAACTAATAGTAGAGTGCCCAATGCAGTAAAATCTTATAAATGATTTTTGTGGGCACCTCAGGGTTACAAGCTGAAATTGCCACAGATTGAAGGTTTTATTATATTAATTGAAAATCCGAAGGTAGTCAAAAATTAGAACGGGCAAAAGGGCAGTATACCTGAAAATCGAGATTATTATATGAACGTGTAGGATATTAATTTATGAATATTTTCATATAAAATTCATCTACATTTTTGTTCGAATTATATTTTTTATCATTGCTTGAAATATGCAGATTACGTTGGCCCTTACGGCAAAATAAATAAAAAAATTGAAATATCTCCCTTCGAACCTGGGCAAAATCTAATTGAAATATACTCATTTTTGTATTCACCTCGGATTCTCTCCGAAATAAAGGCTCAAATCAAAAATTTTAATTCTTGCAAAAAGTTTGCCTTAAGTATCTAGAATATATAGGTGCAAGAATAACTTTTTTTCTCAAATAGTAATGGACAAATAGAATTAAATGTAAAAAAAGTTATTTTCTTCTAGCCGCGATCGTCGGATCTCGCGCTGCCCCAGTAGTCTCGCATCTCACTTTTCTTCATAGCTCCCTCTCTCGCCTATTGTACATACAATAAGTGATTTTACACATTACGGGTCAGGATACTAATAATAATAATAGCTATTATTATTTGAATAAAGTCAATGAAGACATTTTCGATTATACTGAAATTTATTTTTCCTATACGCTGGCTGCTAGGCAATAAAGCAGTAGAAAAAAAAATCATATACTTAATGCAACTGCTATTAAAAAAAGATCTAGCTTTTATTCAAAATAGAAAAACTCAAAATGTAAAAAAAATCTTTATAATAACAAAATCTATTCATCTTCACTGTCTGTACCTACCTTCTTCAGAAATAGACACAATGGCTGTGTCTAACGCAATTCAGCCATTGAAGCCGCTGCATGATTTTGACGTTAGACACCTAGGCTGCATGCAGCCGCTTTTTAAAGCGGCTGCAAGAAAATCCAGCGAAATAATTTTCGCTGAATGCTGCCGACAGCGATTCAGCGCTACCGAATTGTAGGTTATATACGGGTTTGTTGTTTGTTTTATTTTGGATTGTGATATTGTGCAAGCAAAATTGACCTGCCAAAAAACGAAGAAGGTGGCAAGAGCTGATCCAGTGTGAAAAAACTGTTTTACGTTCTTCCCTGTGCTTTCAAGGTTTATGGATGTTGTTTCGCCCATTTCCATGCAAATTCCAATTACGTTGTGGTCGGCAGTGCTTGATAAATTAGATACTTCATGAGTTACGGAGTTATATAACTCTGAAGATGTATCATTCGTAAATAATTCCATAATAAAATCGTTCATACTAAGAAATTGGTCAATTATTATTTTGTTTTGTTTGTACACAGTACAAATAAATTATGACAGTCGGTCGGACACTCCGCTCCACCTCAAAAGCCGTCTAACAGAATCGAAAGCGCTGAATGCAGCGCTTTAAATTATGTGCTTTATCGCTGAATTGCGTTAGACACAAGCAATGACTTCAATATTGCCAATAGTAATTTTTTTTGCATGATCCTAAGCAACCTATTTAATTTCTTCTACGTGTACAAGCTTTGCTTCCATACAATCTAATAAAAAATTATTTGATTAAGTTTTATTATGTACCTATTTAATCTAATAATAATTTACCTTTTTTACATCCACATGCAATAAATACTTTTGCATCCGAAGGAAATGCTGGAAGTGTTGCTAAAATTGGGGATAATACTTGGATGTCACCTGCCTTCTCAAATTTCCATCCAGATTCTGTCACCTCTGGTAATAGGGGATTTGGTTCTAAAGAACTGAAGCACACCTTAGTTTGATAATGTGCTCTCAGACTGTGAAATTTTAAACTATTTTTTGTAGGGGCTAGTTTTTTCAATTAGCGATGAAGAGGCCAATAGTGTCCTTAAAATATTAATAGACGAAATGTTTGGATTTGTTGAAAATAATTTTATGATAAATTTCTCTATGTTATTGAACATGACATCTGAAAATTCCTGGACCCCAATACCGGTTAAATAATCGGAATAATTTAGATAAATTTTCCAACATTTTATTTTTCCTAATCCTGAAAACTGGCTGGTTGTATGACAACCCGTTAGAGCATGAAATGCAGGTAATTTTTTTGCAAGTTTTTCCTCTAGGTTGATATCATGAACGGCCACATATCGCACCGAATTTCCTCTTCCACATTTTACTCAAATTCTTTAGAAGTATATATTTTTAAAATGTATCAGAAGTACAAGTACATCATCAATGTCATTGGAGTCCAATATGCATGTCAAATACATACAATGTTTAGCAAAGAGTATATGCAACAAAATCCTAGTATCAGCTTCTTCGTGACTATAGAGGATAATAATTTGTTGTCAATTAGTTCGCAATTTGTTTTCTTATCAAAAATATTGGTAAATCCATCACTATAGTTGCGTACTTTGAAATTCGTTTTATGAGAGTGCTCTAATTTCGTTAACTGTTTTTGTTTTTATTAAAAACAGAGTGGATAAATAAATTCCACTGTTGTGGATGTAAAAGTATTTATTGCATGTGGATGTAAAAAGGGTAAATTATTATTAGATTAAATAAGTACATAATAAAACTTAATCAAATAATTTTTTTATTAGATTGTATGGAAGCAACGTGTACAAGCTTTAAAGCTTGTACACGTAGAAGAAATTAAATAGGTTGCATAGGATCATGCAAAAAAATTAGTGGAAGGCAATATTGAAGTCATTGTGTCTATTCCTGAAGAAGATACTGACAGTGAAGATAAATAGATTTTGTTATTATAAAGATTTTTTTTACATTTTGCGTTTTTCTATTTTGAATAAAAGCTAGTCCTTTTTTTAATAACAGTTGCATTAAGTATATGATTTTTTTTTCTACTGTTTTATTGCCTAGCAGCCAGCGTATAAGAGAAATTAATTTTAGTATAATCGAAAATGTCTTCATTGACTTTATTCAAATAATAATAGCTATTATTATTATTAGTATTCTAACCCGTAATGTGTAAAACCACTTATTATATTGTACAATAGGCGAGAGAGAGAGGGAGCTATGAAGAAAAGTGACATGCGAGACTATTGGGGCAGTGCGAGATCCGACGGTCGCGGCTAGAAGAAAATTACTTTTTTTACATTTAATTCTATTTTTCCATTACCATTTGAGAACAAAATATTATTCTTGCATCTATATAGTCTAGTTACTTAAGGCAGACTTTTTGCAAAAATAAAATTTTTTGATTTGAGCCCAGTGGCGGATCCAGGATTTTTATCAGGGAGGGGCGCAACGTTTGTGGGGCCCTGCCGCTCCATTCTCCACCCCAAAATTTTGGGGTGCCACACCCAAATTTTTACCCAAAAGGTTTTAAAAAACGCCTCGTTCAAAACTTTACACAGATTTATTTATTTATTTATTTATTTAATGATACACTTTACAAACACCAATAAACACTAAATTGGTAATTACATGTAAAGGAAAGCAACAATATATACATATAGTAAAAAATATAACAAAAAATAATAATTAGAAAAACAACAGATAAACTCTATATACAAACTAACTATTACCTATATGAAACAGTACCAGCCTCAACTGTGCTTGGGACACATTAAAAAAATCTAATTTGGTTTTATTTAGATAATGGTTACATATGTTCAGCATGCTTTCAATAGGCGAAATACTTCCAGGATTTACTCTAAAATGATCATACTTTAATTGCCTTAAGTTAGCTTTAGGAACATTAAGTTTGATGTGATTTATTAGCATACAATTTCTATATTTAAGGTTACTGACAATAAAGTATATAAATAAAACAGCTTGAATATTTCTTCTTTCTTCCAGCTTCACAAAATTGAAACTTTTTAGCATTGACATGTATGAAACCAAATATGGATAAGCATGGTTCTTTTTAACATAAAGATAACGTAGAAATCGTTTTTGTACTTTTTCTATTTCATTTGAATGGAAAGTTGTTGATGGCATCCATACTTGTAATGCATATTCAAGATGCGGTCGCACAAGGGCATTATACAATTTCACAATAATCTTAGTAGTGAAATTTTTGCTATTTCTGATTACAAACCCCAGTGACTTAAAAGACTTTTTAATGATAAAGTTAAAGTGAGTGTTAAATTTCATATTGCTTTGGTAGTAAACCCCTAAGTCCTTAATTGCATCACACCTTGTTATTTTTTGATCTGCAATATAAAAGTCTTCAATTATAGCTTTTACCTTCCGAGTGTAAGTAACAATAGCACACTTCTTTACATTTACAGACATTTTATTAATATGAAACCATTCAACCACCCTAGCCAGATCACCTTTTAGTTGTTGGATGTCACTCTGAGATTGAATAATTTTATAGAGCTTAAAGTCATCAGCGAATATAAGACAGTTTGAATTTAGCACCACATCTGGTAGGGTATTAATGAAAGTAATGAAAAGCAAGGGCCCCAAATTTGAGCCTTGTGGCACTCCAGATGTGGCTATATAAGGATCTGAAAAGCAGCATCCAACTCTGACTCTCTGCTTTCTATTAGTCAAGTAAGACTCCATAAGCAGGTATGCCTCCTTAGAGATGCCATAGTCAACCAATCTATTCAAGAGTATAGAGTGGCTAACTTTATCAAATGCCTTTTCGCAGTCAGTGTAAAGGACATCAAGCTGACTTCCACTATCAAGTGCTCTGGCTGCGCATTCAGATAAAGTTAACAAATTAGTGACAGTGGATTTGTCAGGTCAGAACCCATGCTGGCTGACACTGAAATTAGATTTAAGATTCTCATAAAGTTGATTATACAAGACTTTTTCAAATATTTTGGCTATTACATTAATAAGGCTAATTGGTCGATAGTTTTTTATATCATTTACTTGATCATTTTTAAAAATAGGTGAAACAAGCGATTCTTTCAATATTTCAGGAAATGTATTATATTCTAACGAAAGGTTAAAGACGTGAGTTAATGGTGTAATAAAGAATTTGGATAGATAGTTAGAATGATGAGACAAGAATGCTGCACAATTTCACTAATTGCAGTCATTTATTATATAAATTATTATAAACTAAAAAAACAAATCGATCGAGGAACAAGATCTGGTTGCGTAACCTTTATGAGTTTTAACACAAATACTAAATAAATTAAACATTCAATAAAACAATAAGTGCAAACAAATTTATCGTAAACGCTTGAACATATAAAACACTATTTTAAATCATATTGCAAAGTTAAGATTCCTTTTCCCTTTGCAAACCTATCTAGGATAGATTCTAGATCCATCTTCATTGATCGATATATGTATAAAAGTGCTAAGCCATTTAGTCTATTTTCAGGTAAGTTTCAAAGTTGAGAAACTTCTTTCGGCACTAGCAACAGAAACAGGAAGAGAACAAATAATTGTTAGCACATTATAGATGTTTGGAAACTCAAGTTTATTACACATTTGCAAAGCTGTTAAAGCGTCATCACACTTACTATTTATAGCTTCGTGTTTAAACAATGTAAATTTCACGATAAACGCTGTATGCGAAGGATTGTTTAAAACAGAGTTAAATGTTTCTATAATTTTTGACACCGTATCTGATATTTTCTGCGGGACGTATTTTTCAAGGGTTGTTGGAATACATAAATCTAACAAAAGAAAAACGCTCATTAAACGTTCTGAAAACCTTTCTTTAACATCAGTTAGGACAAAGTCTAAAATTGGTATAAAACTAACTCTTTTCCAATAGTTTTCTGGTAACAGGCTATCTTTATCTGAAAAAGTATCACTGCGTGTTTGTGTTGAGACTAGCCGGGGTATTTGCATCTCTATGTCAACCTCTATGGTTCATTTTCAGCCTCTTTAAATATACAAAGTTTGAAATAAGAATCCACGTTCGCTCTTTTTTAATGGAGAGAGTCAACTAAAAATTTTAGCTTTGACTTAGCCGACTCTATATCAATGTTCTTAGTCTGCAAATATTTACTATAGGGTAAGGTAAGTGCAAATATATCTGCTAATGAATATACAGTCACAAACAGATTTTAGAAGAGTACCTGCTTTACTAGAAGAAGTAGGTACTATTATAATCCCATCCCATCCGTGTCTTTCAAAGCTTTTACTATAAGAGGCAAGTCCGTCTGAAATTGTAAGATAGAGTCATGCGCCTCTATCCATCTTGTCTGACAGGGCTTAATAATTTACGTTTTAGATATATTTTTAAAACAAAATTTCTTTTGGACGAAGTTTGAAAGAAGTTACTATTTCTTGAATAATGCCCGTTTTATGTTTAACACTTCTTACTGTAAGAGATTTCGATAGAGAAAGGTTAAGAGCGTGATTAAAGCAAGGAGAAATAATAGCATAGCAGAATAGTAATTAAACGACAGTATCAACAAAGCTGTATAATTGGATTTATTTAAATCCGCTTAAATTAGAATATATCTAGACAGACAGTTATGTTGTTTTTTTCTAAAGTCGGCGGCATAATACAATTTTAATTTTAATAAACTTTAAACGTTCAGGGGGGGGGGGCGCACGCCCCCCGCGCCCCTCCCCTGGATCCGCCACTGTAATTGAGCCTTCATTTCGGAGAGAGTGCGAGGTGAATACAAAAATGAGTATATTTGAATCAGATTTTGCCCAGGTTCGAAGGGAGATATTTCAATGTTTTGATTTATTTGCCGTAAGGGCCAACGTAATCTGCATATTTCAAGCAATGATAAAAATATACTTCGTACAAAAATGTAGATGAAATTTATATGAAAACATTCATAAATTAATATCCTACACGTTCATATAATAATCTCGATTTTTAGGTATACTGCCCTTTTGCCCGTTCTAATTTTTGACTAAATTCGGATTTTGAATTAATATAATAAAACCTTCATTCTGTGAAAATTTCAGCTTCCGAGGTGTCCACACAAGGCAAAATAAGTTATGTTGCTAGGTTCAAAAACTTAAAATCACCAGAAACTTTCTTTAAAAGTTGCTAGATTTTATATTTTTGGCATATTTCCACAAGATACATACAATAATTAAAATAAAACTAAATAAAATATTTCATGTTTTATTACAGGCTAACAACTAAAATAAAGTTTTTTTATATAAACAAAAAAATATTTAAACAAAGTTCTTGTGATGTATGTAGTTATATAATATCAAAATTTGTTTGTCTGACACAATATTACTTTTAATATAATTTCTGTTATATCATAAACAAATACTTTAAACGCATACCCTTTAGAAGAAGCAAGAAGTCTTTTTAAAAAAGTTTTCACCATTTCACCAAATGGGATATAAAATCGCCAAATCTGGTGATTTTTCTTTATCAGACCTGGCAACCTTGCCGGGGAGACGTCTACTTGAATATTATACTTTTTATATAATGTACCGTAATTAATTATGGTTGGGAACCGGCAGTAAGATATATATTGTTTTTGTACTGGCCGCCTCATCTTTGGAGTAATTAACTAATAATTATATTATTACCAGAGGCTCGTGTAAAATAATATGTTAATTACAGTCAAAATTAGAAGTTTCGGCCATCATTGAACACCGGCAGGGAATTAGACTCGGCTTCAATCAATTTAGACAAGGTTTCGGTTAATGTTGGGTAGGTATCTCCAGGGATTTAGATCCTATTGGTATTCATAAAAATTTTAGGATATTAAAACAAATTGAATTGTTTTCGAGGTAGGGGAGAGGCGAGTAAAATAATATAACTACTTAGTTTTTCTTCCGGAAAATTTGAAGAATTGAAAAGCTAAATCAAAATATTTGTTTGATGTTAGAAGCCAGTAACAATTTCTAAGGTGTTGTACAATAAGAACACCACTTTCAAGCAGGATTTTTATTAAAAATACGTGGGCCAGACAAAATGGCATAATTCAAGTTCCATATAAATTAAATGGATAAAGCAATAGAGATACACGAAACACAATTGTTAGTTTTCGAAATATGAATTTTATAAAAAAAAATTGTCACGATTTTTTACAATTTTTAGCTCAAGTTTGAGCGCCTATAGAAAATATAAATTACGCTTAAAGAACCTGATAATTTCCAGATTTATAAACTCATTTCTGTTTTATTGAATAGTGAAAACCGTAATTTCCTATCTTATTTGGCTATATTTTGGAATTACGATTTTTTGAGGGTCTGCAGTTTTCATTTTTTTTTTCGCAAAATTTTTCTGGCAAATTTTGGAAATTCAGATCGACTAGAGAAAAGCTGACAATTTTTTCGTCATCTATGCTAGCAAGTTAGTTAATAAACACATTTTTATTAATTTTTAAATTTTTCGATTTCTTGAACGAAGGTATCAAAAATTTTATATCGACAAATCGATTTTATAAATTTTCTGGAAATAAATCACACTTTCTGATCTAATACGTATCCTTTCGAACTAAACTCGAAAATAATCATCGTTTTCTGTAGAAACGGTTAATTTTCGAAATATAAATTTTATACTGTTACGTTTTTCCCGTGGGTTCTTAACGAAATTACAACTTTATTATTTAAACTAATACTCTCTTTATTCTATATCACTGTGTACAAATAATCACACTAAACTACTCTTATAACTTTACAACTATCAGTTCTTTACAATTCAACGCTCAATGATTAACTAACTATCTATTCGCCTTAGGTCTGCCCCTTATATATAATCTCAAATCTATCACGAATACTCGAGAAGTATTCCGAGGCAACTCTATATGATTATCGACCAGGCCATCGAGATAATGCCAGCGTTCCTGAATCTTCGCGGCCGGCCGGTGATGACTCATACAGACAGAGAAGCGGCGAGGCGGCTAGTTATATAGGGTAGCACAAAAACATTCGGATGGTTGCTAGCCGTAACATTGCCTCCCTCTTAAAGCTGAGCGTCCCGATCAGCTACTTCATGTCCGTGATATGCTTGCAGCCTGTCGAGGTGGACAACTGTCAGTTTGCTTCTGGGGCTACGCTGAATTCTATACACTACGTCATTAATTCTTTTGATGACTGTATAGGGCTTCCCATACTGGCGTTAGCTTGGGAGATCTTCCTTTCTTCCTTTGCGGATTATACAACCAGACTTTTTCGTTCATCTGAAATCCCATAGAGTTAGCTTGGAGATCATATCGAGCCTTCATTCGGTCACTGGCGAGACTTTCAAACGGTAGTCCCACATCATTCTGTTTCATCTTTCCACTAGATCTTGTCTGGGGTCCTTGACTTAAGGCACAGGCTGAACACTGCTGGCACCATGATTTCACATCCTGGCAGTAATTGACCCAGTAAAATCTGTCGCGGATCTTGTCAATCATTCTGTTAACTCCGAGATGAGCACCAATCTTTCTATTATGTACTTCTTCCAGAACTTCCGATACCCTCTTCCTTGGTACCACTAACTGCGTCTTCACTACTTTTCCATCGGCGCTTTCCCAGGCTCATTTTCAACTACCAGTGAGTCCCACTGAGCCCACAGAGATTTAAAAGTAGATCTCTTAGTTGAAATATCTCTCCAGCTTGGTCTTGGCTGACATTCTTCTTTAGCTTTTAGCAGTAGTGCTATTTCACTATCCTCAAGCTGATCTTTCTTTAGTTGCTCTGTGGTCCACTGCTGATCAACCTTAAACTTGATTCGCCTAATGGGAGGGATTCCTTCTCGTTGATCTATTCTTTGGCGATGTTTATAATTATCCTCGCATGACCTTCTGGATAAAGCATCTGTTTATTATGATATCTTCCTTCCCTGTGCTCAGCCTTAAAGTTATATTGTTGTAACTCTTCCTGACTTGACTTTGAACTGCTAGCCTCTCTGTATGGAGATGTAGACCGTAATTGTACTCGATAGTCTCTCTTGAAATGCCCAGTCCTGTCACATATATAGCACTGATTTGAAACGTTTCGGTTACGTGGCCTATCTTCTAGTGGCTCCCGGAATCTTTGTACTCGACAGTCCCTTTTGAAATGTCCAGTCCTGCCACATCTATAGCACTGATTTATAGCATTTCGTTTACATGGTCTAACTTCTATTGGCTCCCGGAATATCCGTACTCGACAGTCCCTTTTGAAATGTCCAGTCCTGCCACATCTATAGCACTGATTTATAGCATTTCGATTACACGGTCTAACTTCTATTGGCTCCCGGAATATCCGTACTCGACAGTCCCTTTTGAAATGTCCAGTCTTGCCACATCTATAGCACTGATTTATAGCATTACGGTTATATGGCCTAACTTCTAGTGGCTCCCGGAATCTTCCCGTGGCCTGAAGAAGTTCGGTTAATTTCTTCAAAATGCTGTCCATCTCAGTTTGGTCACAACTGTTCGTCAGCTTTTCTTCCTGGATGGATACGCCCCTGATTGCTGGCTTAGAGATGTTACAGGCCGTCTCGATTTCTAGGGCTCTACTCAAAACTTCACGGCTGGTATCAAATTTGACTAGGCGTAGCATTTTCTGAGTTTCTGGATCTCTGATACCATCCACGAAATATTGGGCAGCAAGTTCCTCTTGAAATTCCTCTGTCGCTCCCGGGTAGGCCAATTGAATGAGTCGCCTAAAGTCTGCCTCAAACTCTTGCAGGTTTTCACCAGGCTTCTGATGTCGGGACTTAACTTGTGCCTGATACAGTTGTCTTCTATGTTGGTCTCCAAATCGTCTCTCCAGGGCAGCTGCAAGTATGTCATATTTCCCCTGTTGGCTGACGGGAATAGTCTGTAAGTAGTTCCAGGCCAGATCCACGAAGCGCTACCACTAGTGATGTAGCCATTTCTTCGTTATTCCAACCGTTGGCAACAGCAGCGGCTTCAAATTGCCTTCTGTACATTGTCCACGATGTTTGACCGTCATACGTTGGAGGTTTGATGTTTTGTCCTGAGGCGAATGCCCTCTCGGTGGGTACTTGATGTTTTAGTCTGGTAACTTCTGCTTGTAGATTCCTCATTTCTTGCTGTACGTTTCCTACTTCTTTTTGTACATGTCCAACTTCTTTTTGTACATTTCCAACTTCTTTTTGCACATTTCCAACCTCTTTTTGTATATTACCTACTTCTTTTTCAAATTTCTCATTTTGCCCGTCCAATATTTTCTGTAATTTTCCTTGCTCGCCTACAATTACATCAAGCATCCATTTCTGAAGCTGTTCCTGTTCTGTTTGCCTTTTAACTTCTTGGTCTTGTAAAATTTTCCGAAGCCGGTCCTGTTCTGCTTGCCTTTTACGTTCATCCCCTTCGCGTTCCGCTTGTCTTATCTTCTTGATCTTGAAAATTTTTCTGAAGCCGGTCTTGTTCTATTTGTTTTTTACGTTCCTCCTCTTCCCGATCCGCTCGCCTCTCAGCATTTAAATTATCCATAAAATCGGCCAACATTTTATTTATTTGTTCCATTTCTGCCGTTTGTTGCCTCGTATTGACCATAGAATGTTATAAAATTTTCATAGAATCCACCAATCAAACGGTCTCATTGACTTACTTGTACCCTCTTCTTTCCTCGAAAAATACTTCACAAGTCCTTTCACATTCCAACTTCTGACACCAAATGTTACGTTTTTCCCGTGGGTTCTTGACGAAATTACAACTTTATTATTTTAAACTAATACTCTATTCTATATCACTGTGTACAATTAATCACACTAAACTACTCTTATAACTTTACAACTATCAGTTCTTTACAATTCAACGCTCAATGATTAACTAACTATCTATTTGCCTTAGGTCTGCTCCTTATATATAATCTCAAATCTATCACGAATATTCGAGAAGTATTCCGAGGCCACTCTATATGATTAACGACCAGGCCATCGAGATAATTCCAGCGTTCCTGAATCTTCGCGGCCGGCCAGTGATGACTCATACAGACAGAGAAGCGGCGACGCGGCTAGTTCTATAGGGTAGCACAAACACATTCGGATGGTTGCTAGCCGTAACAATACTATAAGAACCTAATGGTTTCAAAATTTATAGAGCCATTTCTGCTCTATTGAACAGTGAAATCCGCAGTGTTCTGTCGTATTTGGTTATATTTTTGACTCACGATTTTTTGAGGGTCTGCAGTTTTCAGCTTTTTTCCGCGAAATTTTTGTGAAAAACTGGAAATCCAGATCGACTAGAGAAGAACTGATAATTCTTTCATCATCTACGCGAGCAAGTTAGTTAGTAAACACATTTTCATTGATTTTTAAATTTTTGGAAGGCAATTGTATAGAACCTGTTTTGGACCAAGTTCAGGCCTCTTCGTCATCGCCAACGCTGAAGGAATCTTTCTCGCGATCTTCTTCACTTAATTCACGTTCTACAGGCTTCCTCTTAACCACATTTGGCTCTTTTCTGCTGTTACTGATTCTTTTTATTTTCTGCCACACATTCCTTTCCACCACATTTCTTTTGCTCTTTCTCTGCTGTTGCTCGTTTTTATCATTTTCTTCTTCACTTGATCATCATTGGACCTATGGACTCTCGGTTAATACATCTTGGTATAGCTACCAGTTTGCATTTAACAGTTTTTTCTTACGTCACTATCTTCTCTTGAATGTCACGCACAAGCTTATTCAAGGGATTCTCCTGGAGATATATTTGCTGAAGTAGCTACTTGTGTAAAAATGAGTGTTTTATAAGATCATACTTACTTGCTTTGTCAATACTCACGTAAGTATGATCTTATATACTTACGTGAGTATTGACAAAGCAATTAATTCAGCGAGCGCTCCACCCGGTATATAGCCAGAGATTGAGGGGACCATGAAACAAAAATATTAACCAATTACTGTACTGACTGATCTATGATAAAAAATAAAGTGTACTCACCGGGGAACCTCTGTCCCCTTACATCATGCCAATAACCATCAATTTACACAATACTATATTGTTATATAATGTCAGACATATATCTTATTTCTTCGACGACTAGCTAAAATAGTTAGGGCTACCCCAGACGCCCCACTGCCGCTAAGCAGTAAGCATCTCAACACCCGGAAACTTAAGATAACATATACCCAGATCATAGAACCCAAGTGTGTCAATCGAGAAGATAAGTGAGGGCCCTTCTAACTCCCAAGACCAACTCGAAAGCATCCGCGCGAAAGGGCATCCCTGACCACAACCGGGTAATACCTTGCCAATCGGCAGTAAACTCTGGTATACCATCAAAACTCCTGCCATGGACTTCAATAACAATATAAACTATTATTCACATGTCGACATGATTAACCAGTGCACAAAGTAAACTATGACCACTCTATATACATGGTTATTGATCGGCCAAAGTGCGAGAACTCACTGCACTTAACTGCCTTCGTTTTCGTTTTAGGTCTCTCCCAATCTCTGCTCATATTATTTGTTTATGTTATGGTATCAGTTTTCAAAGGTATAAAGCTAAATATCACAGATGGTTGGGTAACATTTTAAGTATTACATGATGTTCATAAAAATATGTTTATTTAATATTTTAACTAATCTTAGGATATTTTACACTTTGAAATCGCTCCGTAGGCTCATAAGTGATGGGTGTTCGTAATTTAGTATTCTTAGCCATTCTTCACTTCAATGCAGTTTTATCCACAATACCGAAATAGATTTTTTTATAATCAACAGGCGTTACGCTAACCACTTGCGCTGCAAACAACTCAAAATGAAAAGTACTTTTGTACATGCTTCAAGAAAAATTACGTCAGCACTTAAGATTAATTTCTGCTTATATAAGAAGAACTGGCGGCCAGGATGTTGGCTTAAGTTGAAAAATAAACATAAGCATAGAAGAACTGCGTGTCCTGATAAGTTAAACTTAATGGGTCAGTTTTGGTAAACATGTCAACAATTGGGAAAAATAATTTCGTCCACACGTATCATATTGTTCTATTCTACCCTATTTGTCATAATAGGAAAAATGATGTTTTACGCTATTTTCTTAGGTCAGGTTTCCGATCTGCACTCTATATTGGAATATGATAATTTATCAGTTAAGTTACCTGCCAGATTAACTATAAATAAGTGCTCTTATGCTTTCGATTAGATCGGAATGGAGGAAATTGATGATAAAGGAATATATTATGGGGAAGTCAGGTGATAAATCAGATAAGCAATATATAAGCTAATTAAAGCATTCCAGACTTTTGTTAGATGAAGTAAATGCATTTAATAGTTTTGATGGGTGATGTCGTGCAATTTTATATACGAATGAAGGACGCCATTGTTCTCTCTTGAATTTTTTGTCGGCAAGTACCTACCCTATATTAAAGCCATTCCAGGTATGGACAGGTTTTTTGGATGATTTTCGATTGCTGCATTAATATTCAGCCATTTTTAAATAATTAATAGTTTTAATTCAATAATTTAACCGCTCGTGGCAATGTGAATACAAAAATCTCGACTGGGACTTTCGAGAATTGATATTTTCCCATGTTTAACTATATACACTGTAGGCAAAATTAAATAATTGGAACCTTATTTAATGCTTATTAACTTTAATTTTCAAAGGATTTTTTTTTATCATTTTTGGATATGTTATGGCCTAAGGTATTGGGATTAGAAAGAACTTTGCAAAGAGCGTCTAGTTCAGTGGCGTACAGAAGAGGGGGTATTTTTCAAAACCAATGTATTTCAGGTTGTTGCAAAAATCGGCCAAATGAAGTAAAGATGTAAAAATGGGCAAAAAAGAATTGAAAGTGTTCGGAATATTGACCATTAACCTAGACCAATACAAACAAAAGTAAAATTGATACTCTAATTTTGGTAAAACCATGTCTTGTGGGCCAAGTTAAATTGGATTCTTTTTTTAATGCTTAATGACTTTTTATTTTCACAGGATTTTTTTTATCAGTTTTGGGTATGTTGTGGCCTAAGATATTAGATTCAAAAAGAACTTTGTAAAGCGGGTCTACTTCAGTGACGTACAGGGTTATTCATTATAAATGGACACCTCTCTTAACTTGGTTATTTTTAAAGATAGAGAAATAATTTTTTTATCGACTTGTAGGTAATGATCTTAATTTTTTTATTTGTAATCAAAATATTATACAGGGTGCAGGGGAAGCAAATGCCAATATAAAATAAATTTTTTTAATGGAACACCCTATATATTATTGCATTTTTGGATTCTACTTAATATTCTAAATATATTTTATGTATGAAATTATACCTCTAGAGTTAGTAGTTTCACAGCTATAAACGGTTGAAAATCGATACTTTGGCTACTTTTCACTTTGGTAGCAAGAAGGCCATTAAAAATGGAGTAAAATGAATTTCACATTCCTATCTTAACTCTTCAAGAGCTATCTGATGGTGCTAACTGATGGTACCTGCCAAGGTACCAGATTTGGTACTCATGGTACCGCCTGCCAGTTAGCCCCATCAGATAGCACTTGAAAAGTTAAGATATGAATGTGAAGTTCATTTTACTCCATCTCTAATGATCTTCTTGCTACCAAGGTGAAAAGTCGCCAAAGTACCGATTTTCAACTGTTTATAGCTGTTAAACTACTAACTCTAGAGATATAACATCATACATAAAATGAGGAGCATCCACGCAAAAGTAAACAAATCCATTTTTACCAGAAAATGAGATAAATATTGCATCATGTAGACCCTGATCATCTCTATGAAACCCCATGCACCGTTTTAACCAAAAGTACACAAATCCTTGTATAATGGTGGAGTCAAATCAGTATTTTCAACCAAAGAGTAACAAATCCGTATATTATTAATTTTCGTCAATTTCAGTGGAATTTCTCTCAAAAAGCAACAAATCCTTGGAGAAAATACGAACGCGGTGCTATAACCCATGCAAAAGTGAACAAATCCAGAGGTATTTTAAAACTGCCTCATAAATATCATATTTTATACGTAGTGTGCTATCTAGTATGCAACAGTGTAAATAACGGTTGATGCACGTTGTCTGAACGTGTTTTCGTGCAGCAAACCATTCCGAGATTTTGGGTAAATAAATGATAGAGGCCGCCACGCCTGCAAGCATATTAATTTCACTATTGCGGCGACACGTCGCATTAGCTAGAAGTGTTTGGAGTAGTTTACTTGTTTATAGTGATTTATTTATTGATTTATTATTAAAAATGGATGACTCTTCTATCTCAGTAGGTGAAGGTAACAGTGGCTCTCGAAAAAGACAACGAAAACCTACTAAAAGAGAGCGGGAACGGCGTGAAAGGTTAGACAATACACTGTTTTATTTTTGAACTGAAAACTTCTTTAGGCGCGTTTTGCAATTTTTTTTTTTGTGAGGGTTGAATGAGATCGAGCCGTCACGCATCACGCGTCATGCTCGGATATGTAACGTAACGCTCCTTATACTGGCATGTTCCCGTATAGGTAGAGGGCCGAAATTTTCAGGGGATGTAGCCGAGGTAAAAATAAGATCCTGGACGAAAACAGGACCCCGTACCCGCCCAAGTTTGGCCAAGGGAGGGGAGAGAAGGAAAAACTTAAATATTTAATTCCGGGAGAACGGGAAGAGGTACGGGGTCGAAATTTTTATGGTAGGTGCGCCCCATGGGGGGCTACCTTTGACCATACGGGGGGGAACGGGGCTCTAATTTAAGGGGGGATTTAGGGGGGAAACCGTTTTTCGCCCGTATCTCTGCAACGAAGGCTCGGATCGAAATTGTGATAAACGATGACCCCGCTTGTCGAAGTTTTCACTTCTATCGTGTGGTCTTAAGCACACACAATTTTTTTTTATTGCATTTCTTATTCTTGTTATTGTACTGATTATAGATACAAGAAGCCAAACTTTGGTGCGGCTGTCATAAAAAAATGCAATCACAAAGCAAAACGAACTACGTATGAGTGTTCGAAAGTAACTGCGGCAGAAATAGAGCATTGTAGAAATAGAATTGAAACTCTCCTAAAGGCGGAATTTAATGATGACTGGCGGGCAGATCCCGAACTAGCCTGGTATAAAAGTATCATTGATGGTGATATAATTGAAAACGCTACACAGATGGCAGAAGAAGATAACGCTGAATATGAAGAACAGGAAAGCGGTTGTGACTGTTTATGTGAAGAAGATCCTGCGCTTCACCTTTAATGTTCATGATATTTTCCCTAGTAAGATTACTTATAAAATAAGTTTTTGTTTATTTGTAATATTTTTCTAAGTTGATTTAATAACTTAATATGTGTCCGCTTAAAACTGCTTTTATTATATCAGTCAAAACAGAACAAATCCAACAGGCTGGTCAAGCAAAACAGTACAAATCCTCAGATTTCAAGCAAAAGTAAACAAATCCACATCATAAATCGAAATAACTCCTCTAATATTTTTGCAAAAAAAAAACAAACATTGTAGCATATTTTCTTATATTTTTTTAAAAATTTTAACAAAAAAAATTATCCAAATTTGTTTCAAAATTGTGGCTACAGCGAAATTATCGTTTTATGCAAAATTAGTTCAAATGGATTTGTTTACTTTTGCGTGGATGCTCCTCAAATATGCTTAGAATTTTAAGTAGAATTCAAAAATGCAATAATATACAGGGAGTTCCATTTAAAAAAATATAAATTTATATTGGCGTTTGCTTATGGGACATCCTGTATAATATTTTCATAACTAATAAAAAAATTAAGATGATTACCTACAAGTTGATAAAAAAATTATCCCTCTATCTTTCAAAATAACCAAGTTAAGGGGGGTGTCCATTTATAATGAATAACCCTGTACATTAAAATTTAAAATTATTTTTTTTTACTTTAAAAATTTTAAGTACGTTCAAAATTTCTATACGCGACTGAAGTAGACCCGCTTTGCAAAGTTCTTTTTTATTCTAATATCTTAGTACATAACATATCCAAAAACGATAAAAAAATCCTTTGAAAATAAAGTCGTTAAGCATTAAAAAGGATCCAATTTAATTTGGCCCACAAGACATGGTTTTACAAAAATTACCTGAAGCACAGTGGTTTTGAAAAATACTCCATTTTTTGTACGCCACTGAAGTAGCAGTAGAAGATATTTTTAATCTCAGTACCTTAGGCGATAGGATATCCAAAAATGATAAAAAGTCCTTTGAAAATAAAAAAGTTATTAAGCATTAAAGAAGGTTCCAATTTAATTTTGCCCACGGTGTAGAATTTGTATGTCACTTGGTAATCGTGATTCGAAAATTGACCTTCTGGCTTGTAAATATCCCAAAAGCAACGCCAATTGAAAACAATATATGTACTGTTTAATACTAAATATTTTGTAGAGATGGTGTACTTTAGTAAAGCGGCCAAGCATCCCATGTTAATGTTGAGAAATTTCGAATATAGAATCGAAAGAACAACTCCGACAAAAACGAGATGGTGCTGCAGAACTAAGGAAAAGCTGAGATGCAAATCGAGATTATTGTCGGAAGGACAAACCATTCATATAACCAACTTCGAACACAATCACTTGCCTACGTTCAATGGAGATTATGAGAAATTGCATCCGCGATATGTTACGTTACTATACACTGGGCCAAAACGTCCGTATAAAGACCCAAAAGAAAAGTAGAGTGTGATTTATGTAGTGATGGTGACATGTGCGTGGTCAAACGTGATCTCCAAATTATTACCTCTTTTGATCTAAGGCCGGTTTGATGGAATATACTAATCGTTCTGGCCATTTCATTATGAAGCGACAATTTTATTTGAAATGTATACATTATATATATTTTGTAAAGTTGTTGAATTATATAAGCAATCTTTTGTGCAATTTGGAGCTCGAATTAAATGGCGGATGATAAATTAGAAATAACAATTTAATGTTCTCTTCTAATACCGCTTGAGGCTTTTTTTACGACAAGGCTTTGGGGAGCAGACAGATAGAGCTTCGAAAATTCCCGAACATTCATAAAGGCAATGACAAAATCTAGAAACAAAAAACCCGAGAATTCACATCCCCCTGAATTGAAGGATGATGCATGCTCGGACCAATCAGAATAATGGGATGTTTACTTCACGCATGGCCCTCCGCTCGCTGCGCTCGCTCCAGGACGCAACCAGCCAAAACTAACTGAAACTAACCCAAATTTAAAAAGAAACAAACATAAGCTTAAAAAAACAACTTGCCAACGACGGGAATCGAACCCGAGTCACCCCTATCACAAGCTCAGGATCTGACCACTGCACCACTAGACCTGCTGAAAGCAATTCACTGCGCCGTAAAGACATGGGTAATTCTGGTACATTCGGCCGTTTAGAACACGATGACGTTTGGGCATTTTCGGAGCTCCGTCTGTTTACTCCCCAAAGAATTTTTTTGAGTTTGCAGCCATAATTGAAATGGATGATCGACATTACATAATTTGAACAAGATTTAATAAAGTAATTTGCCGACTTTCAAGTGATGACTTGCAGTACTAAATGTCAGTGTCGTTGTAGATAAAAATTATGTACTTGTGTGTATTTGTTGCAATACGCCGCTAGTTTGTAATAATGTACTAAATAGGACTAAGTATCGTGACGTGTAATTAATTTATTATTCAACGTTAATAAGAAAGCACTTCTTTTCGTTTTTTTTTTTGGGGGGGGGGGGGGGGGGGGGGGGTGGTTGAAAGTTTACATTGATTTATTATGCATTTGGAAAAATTATGGTTTTGCTGACACTACTCTTGATCTCTTTCGTTCGCTTCATCTTCCATCTTCCCCGATTAACGATCTTCAGAAAATCTGAAAAATAACGAACAGAATACCGAAAATGTAGGGTTATGTTCACACATTTTCCAATTAATAAAACTGATAGCAAACTTTAATTGTGAAACATTCAAGCCCAATGTTCCAATATTAAGCTCTTACCCGAGGCTTAAACCGTGCAATCGATCAATGATAGCTCGTAAATATGAAGCTTTGGTAATATTGAACGATATTGTAACTGTCGGTTCAGTAGCGGAGCTTAAAACCTAGGTTCCTCCTGTTAAAGGCAATTCGGGTCCCTTGAGAGGGATGTGAATTTACGTGGCAAATGGTAAAAGGGAGTGCGGACGTATGTATATGGAATCAGGTATAGACGAGCGGACCTCTTGACAGGCAAAATGCGAGCTGTACACGGGACAATGGGCAATATAGTGGTAGCTGGACGCTAGGCTGTGTCTTGCTAACACTTTCGCGCTGCCCTCTTCGCATTGTGTGTTCCGACCCTTTGCACCCTCCCAGATAGCGGGACCGCCTACAGCGCTTCCTTTTTCTCTACGGTAGTTCCGCCGTTGGGTCGGCCTTAGTAATCGCATGCCAGTGATTTTCTGCTTTATAGTCATTAGGTCACGGATTACCTGAAATAGACTCTAAGATTCAGGTAGTATGTCTAGATACGAGATTCCTTCCAGTACAAGAAACATGTTTAAATTAGAAGCTTGGAGATCATCCAATACAAAATTTACTTGGCTGATAAATTTTGAGTTTCCAAAAACAGTTTCTTGCTGACTGACTCTACAGCCAAAATGCAATCCAACCTAAAAATATTAGTCTTCGTAAAACACTTTTTTATGTTCGGCACACACACACACGACAGGAAAATTCTTTCGGTATTTTGGAGAAGACGGTGGACGTTGGACTTGAAGCGCGCTGTAGGTTGCAGTTTTCGGGAAAGACGTCCTAGGTGTTCACAACTGAATCGTATGTTGATGAGCAGTGTTTGGGTGCCGAGCTACACATATGGGAAGAGTGTTCCAGAGATGGTCTTATCTGAGCCTTATAGATCAGTAAGAACTGATGAGGTGTATACAACTTTTTTGCTCTATTGAGTGCTCCTAACTTTTGTGCTGCTGCCTTGCCGATGTTGATGACATGATTACGCCAAGACTTGTTATTTTCTACGTTGATGTCCAGCAAGCTTATGGATGAGGCCAGAGTCAGTGTTTGTCCTGTCATT